>JAOVVB010113984.1:0-12694 GCA_028570985.1 Heterobranchus longifilis
GTTGCCTAAACCTACCAAATAAGTCCCGTTTCACGTTAATCGCGACGTTGATGACGTGTGTATCATGTGACCGGCACGTGTATTTAAAACGGAACACACAACGAACTGTTGTGCGTCCATTTTTGTATCCAGTATACGACCCGTTTATGAGAATGCATTGATTTAGTGAAGGAGCTAAAACTTGCGAACACACTGGAATGGTTCTTTAACTTAATGTTGAGGATTACAGGCTCCTCTGTGGGTTCAGAACAACAACACATCTCAGATTATAATAATATCTCCTCATACTGACTAATTATATTCATCAGACACCAGCTAAATGAGTCACTTTCAACCGTTTCGCTCTCATATGAAAGTCAACCAGCCAACCTGTTCCGGGTTGAGCGCGATCACTCGGTGTCTCTGTCAGATCTGTGACCTACAGATACCAAGAGAATTTGCACTGTGTTTATCTGATGCTACTCGCCAAGAGCCATGAATGAGCTCATGCCAAGGCAAGGCTTTTTCAGCCAGTGCATGTATCTGCGCCGTCCTGCACACAAGTGAGTGGCCGGCACAGTGCAAACTAAGTGTGGCAGGAGAGTCACTGGCAGGAGCTTATTTCAAGTGTCAGGAGGAGAAATTATTTTATTTACGATATCAGCTTGACTCATAACCAGCAGTTCTGAGATTCTTGTGAAGAGTTGGCAAGTGTACACATATGTAAGCTGCTTGACATGTATGTGTAAACAAGTGTGAATGAGATGTTAAGCGCCCTCTAGCGGTCGTGTACTGACGTTTTATTGTGAGGCGTCTGATGTTATGGCGCCAAAAAGCCGGAAGTAATGTGACGGAGTATTTATAAGGGTGAAATTACATTTCATAATTATGTTGACATTATCCTGTTTAACTGCAGTTTGAATTATAATATAATTCTACATTTATTCATGTAGCCTAATGATATCATTCTTAATTTAAATTGACTAATGATGCTGTTGTATAACATTAGGCTACAATATCAATATGAGTAAATCAAAGTGATGCCATTAACGGATCTGTAGTGGTCAAGACGCACTCCAAAACAGCTCGTTGAAACATTGAATAATTTATTAGTTATCGGCAATAATAAGAAGACGAACAAGCTTGTGGTAAAAAATTAACGTATTTGAACCGTGCAGGTTTGTGTAAGTCACTCCGTTGTGACGCACTGCGTATTCTCTCATCTATCCGTGTGATAGAGACTTCTCCACGACCAAGGCTTTTATTTTGGAGGCTGGGACACCCTCTGGAGCACCGGGGGTTTGACACGTGCACAATGCAACAGGAACTGTGATGTTGGAGGGTTACTGCAGACGGCGCTAGAGATAAAGAGATGATGTCCGCTCAGGTGCTCTGTGCAGTCGGCCTGACAGAACTTTTTGGATCCATCATTGTGCAGAAACACCTTCTCATTCCCGACTCGTCACATACGGACGCATTGTCAAGACCCCTTGGTGTCACGATTGAACGCAATAAGTAGCCCTATGCGTCAAAATATGACGCTCACGGTTGCGTCAAGGCAACAAAACCACTTGGGTAAGTTTAGAAAAAAGACCATGGTTTGGGATATAATAAGTACATTTGTCAACATTGAGCTTTGGTTTTGGTTTCACACGGGACTCGAACACCAGTCTCTTGGGTGAAAGTCCTGTGTTTGTTTGACCCAATCACTGCCCCTCCCACCCGAAACATGTGTTTCTCACTCTAAATACACAACACATGATGTCAGGAGCACTTGCTCTGAGCGGATGGGTTTTCATTGGATTTAGTTGAAAGCCTTGTGCATCTCATTGAGCATCGCTATCAGACAGGGTCATGACAAAGCATCGGTATTTGAAGAGTTGTGAATGAGACCGGACTGGTGCAGACCAGATTTCCCTGCACATGTGTTGTACCCCAGCGATATGAGGACTGAGGACTGGCGACATCTCCTCTTTCTGCCCCCCCCTCGTCCTCGACCACCTCCTGTTGCAGTCATCGATCGCCTTGCTGTGGCTGGATGTTTTTTTAATCCATTTTCATATCAAACCATTTCTTTTTTATTTCAGTGACAGCACGGCCCTCAGGTGATACAGCATTAACGACACTCATTTTTTTCCCCCTCTGTGTCTTCAGCAGGTTCTTTAATTCCACTGCTGACGCTGTTAAATTATAAACTTTTCTTTACGGATCTCTGAAAGCAGGACTTCAATCTCCGAGCTCTTAAATGTATTTTATGTCTTGATGCCATTTCATAAAGGAACACTTCCGGTTGCCACATGTGGCAGGACATGGAGCCTTATATGGTATTATTGAGGCATTAATTATGCTAATTTACAACTCATGAATGTGCACTCATCTCCACACAGCTGGCATTCATCATGTTCACGCAGTTTGGAGAGTTTGCCGACACACTCTTACGAACCCACTGTACGAATAACTTAAGAATACGAAAATGTTCTTGCATGAGGCCCATTGTCATGTTCACATAGTGGCATATTAGTGTGCATGTAAACGTAGTCAATGTGTGTACTGAAACATACGCCAATCCATCTCGTGAATAAAGAGATATTGCATTGGATGGTGCAATACCAAGTGGGAACTTTGACCTGCTGTTGGCGCTAGATGAAAAGTCACGGGTTCACCAGAGTCAGTAGGTTTCCACCTCTAACCCTAACCCAAATTCCATGGGAATCCATGCAATAGTTGTTGAGATATTTCAGTCTGGACCGACAGACTGACATTGAGCCATGCTGCTTTCCATATATGAGCACCGCAGATCTTGAATACTAACGGGGGGCTGGTTTAATAAAAAGCAGGTGAAGACGGTCGACCTGTCTGGTATCATGACAGTGAAGTTGGGAATTAGGTTGGAAGACCTTTTACATTAGGTGCAGGGAGTAAAACTTTTTTTTTTTTTCTTTTAATCCTTTAATTCCACAGCACACAGTCCCACATCCAAGTTCTGTCCACTCTCTCAAACAAACCAAAAACCTGAATCCTGCAGGCTCACCCGCACTGTTTCTTCTTCCTTCTCTCTGTGTTTTTCCTCACTACCACCTGCTCCCACAGGAATAAGAGACTTTTCCAGTAAAATATGAATTAATACCTTCTCCTCTGTAAATATTTAACACCACTTACACTTACAGCTCCCCACAGGGGCCTCAGCACGGAACTGTCTAGAGACCGCGGGAATGGGGGGAAAACGGAATGGGAGAAAGGCACGGATTAAGTCCAGATTCAATTAACTTAGCACGCTAGCTCTGGGGTGTCCAGGGAAATCATTTTGAGTGAATAAACACATCATGCTGGATGTCTCTATGCGCTGTTTGGTAAATAATGTGCAATATGGTAGGCCTATATGAGAGAGAGCGCAAGTGACAGAGAGAGTAAGAGAAGAAGAAGAGAAGGAAAAAAAAGCACTCTGGAAACGTCCCCAGGTGAGAGCCAGTGGGAGCACACTGGGCTGTGATGAGTGATTTGTAGATGGATTGAGGGTCACGGCTCCCATCTTCACTCCTCATTACTTGATAATGCTAATTGGAGAGAAAGCGTTGGATTGCTGATTGTTTTGATTACTCACAAGTTGCATATGGAAGAATGTTTTTATTACTCTGCTTTCATTCGTACGAGCGCAAACGTACACCGTCGCTCATGAGGCCTACATGTTCCAGCTCACACAGAGCCGTGATGTCAAGTCCATTAAGCACTACCGCAACCACACTGAGTGGAAAAACACAAATCAAACGTTCTTGTAAGTGCTAATTGATGAGAACTTCTAATGAGTTTCTCTGTGGCTTCTCTTGAGTTGTAAACCAGTGGGAAGTGAAAGGAAACACTGATTTATCTCACACAAATGTCTTAAAATAACCTGTGGAAACAGCACGTGGGAAGAAATGCGAAAGGGCACAAGCGTGGGGGAGTGACAGCTAGAAAGCAAACAGTTGGTGGGATTGTAACTTGCAACTCACAATGAAAGTGACCTCGGAGAGAACAAAGCAACATTAATTTATGTCACTGTCAGGGAATCTTGACAATATTTTGACGTCTGATTTTGCTTCACTCGCATGCAGAACATTATGGATTGAAACAGATGAATAATGAATATTGGCTGCTTTCTGGTAAACATGTCAGTCCTGCGCTAAATATACGGCCACTTTCGAATGTGGTGATTAAAGTCATGAAAAAGCATGTTAGGTAATGTTGTTATCACTCTGTGTTTTATAGATAATAAGTAGAGTTTAGAAAAACAAAATATGTCAGTAGCTGTTGTCGTGATGAAAGGGGAGTACTTTTTCCATCCATCCAATGTCTTTAAAAAGTATTTACTGTAATTGAAAACAAAGTTATCTAATATGAGTTCTTGGATTATTTCAGTATTATTTTGTAGCACTGGTTGTAAACTTTTCACCGTGTTGTTCATTGTGCCCCTCGGATGGAGCACTGACCTCCTCACTAACTGGCCCCTCAAACAAAACAACTGGCATTCTCAACTCAACTATCCTTAGAGTCCAATGGGTGCCGACCCAAAAATCATACAACTGGCAAATGAAGTCATCAGCACTCACATATAAGTACTTTAAATAATGCACAGCAGCAGAGGAAACAGACACGTTTCAGTCTTTCAAAGCCGAGGACTAAAACTCAGGGCCGGCCCTGGCATTTTTGGAGCCTGAGGAAAAATCTGTTCAGGACGCTTCCCCTCCAGATGCAGGTGGTAACCCTAGATTTGTGAAAACTTACGAAAGCTCTCCAGAGACTCGTTTCCAACGATCTAGGCTATACTAACCTAAAAATATCCATCAGGAGGTGCCTGTAATTGTATAAAAAAAAAAAGTTAATATCTCAATTTTCTTTTTTTCTTAATTTTTCGTTCTTGTTGGCACGGCGCCCCCTCCTCATGTTGGCGACCGCCTATATGGCCTATGCCAAGGGCCAGACCTAGGTCAGGCATGTCAAAAATCCGGCTCGGGGGCCAATCGTGGCCCATGTACCGTTTTTAAACCACCCATGGCTTGTCTCTTAAAATATACTATATGTGGCCCGCCACACAATATCGGTTAATCAAGTAAATTCACTTTGCATTTTTTCCGTTCACCTCACAATGGCAGCACGATCATACAGTTTATAGATGAGCACCAAGTCGCAACATCATGAAGAAGAAAATAGACGATGAAGCAGCATATGCTTTAAGGCAGGGCTACATGCCAACCTGTCAATAAAAATAGAGGCTTTAGCAATGCTAACAGGCCCTGTGTACATTAAAACAGACGTGAACTTGTTTTTGTGTTGTCAGTGTGTTTTCATTTCATGAAAGTTAACTGGAACATTTTGGTCAACGAAAAATGTCTTATTCAGCATTTGGTAGCACCATGCTAACCGGGCTAGCTTAAGGGAACGTTTGCCGTTTTTACCCTGTCACTAAAGCAAACGGCGACAGCGCCCGGAGGTCGGTGCTCATCTGCCGGCAATACTCCGCTGGAAGACTCACATCAGCCGGTTATAAATCGGCAACTTTCCCTCTTCTTTAGCAGTTAGCTCATGGGTTAGCTTAGCAGCGCCATTGATACCATAGACAAGACCAGACCAGACCAGATGTCACTGGCGTGGCCGTGTCATCGCCCCCCAGTGTTACCTCCAAATATGCCGACCGATGGCGATGGCCAAATTCCAAACTCGCGGCTTTAAAATGTCCACAAATCAATGGCTGTCTGGCACTCTGGCCATTCTTTTTAACAGTCTATGGTCTCGCTCAGTTTTCCCAGAGGCCTGGTGGATCATTTTGGAGAGACAAAAGTAAAATTCATTTGAAGGGAACTGGGCAGAACGCTGCTGGAAGCCATTCTACTGGAGTGGAACTTGAAAAGATCCCATTATCAGAAGCTACAATTCAGCTACATTTCAAAGATCTCTGCTACACACTCTTACAATCAATACTTTGTTTTTACGGCCGTCCTGCGGTCAGAGAAGCTGAGAAGTTCTGCATGTGTTTCTGTGTATGTGTGTGTGTGTGTGTGTGTGTGTGTGCTCAAGCGCCTGGCTGCCTATTGGTGTGTGAGTATTGTACTTCTGAGCGTGTAAGACCTTATCTTTAATGTATGGCCAAAACTAAGCCTGTAAAATAATGTGAGATTTTAAGGATTGGAGCACAACACTGCTTACAAGCCTCAGGTCATCACAAAGAACAAAATGTTGTTGGGATGTTTTTAGGCTCATGCCATCTTTGGTATAAACAGGCACTGTAAAGATTAAAGCCGGTCCCAGGGAGATCAGGCAGGCCTCCAACTGGAGCTTGAAGATTCACTTTTTGATGTTTCGAAAATCGCAGATCTCAAATGGTATTTGCAGTGATGCCGACATTAAATGCATGAGGCACTGGTATTGAATTTGAGCTCAGTGTCGAGCTGAGGCAACATGTGCTTCTGTATTTCTTTTTCTTTTTCATCGGGCACGCGCACGGCTGCGGTGTACTCCTTTTAACTTCTTCCTGCTAATAGAAGCAGCGAAGGATTATGAAGAAGTCACCCTTAGAAGATTACAGATAATTAATAAGTCTTTCATTCAATTCCATTTCATTAGCGATACAGTCACCGGCAGCCCTGTACCGACGGGCCACTCCGAATTAACATAAACATCCTTGGACAGATGCCAGATGATCCGTCTCGTGCCCCCTATTCATCTCTCTCTCTCTCTCTCTCTCTCTCTCTCTCTCTCTCTCTCTCTCTCTCTCTCTCCCATGAGCCTGTGATATTCCAAGAGGAGTTTAGCGCTGTACCTTGTATGGATCGGCTGGGCAGATTAATATCAATCGTTATTTTTTGCCTTTATGGTGGCTGCGGGGAGTCAGAGGAACCTTTAGTATGTCCCTCTCACTTCTTTGATAAGTCTGGCGGTAACAACCACAGCTGGGGACCACAGGTTAAAACAAGCATGGATATCTGTTATGATATAATATGATGTCAAACACACATTCAAAACAGAATGATGGCAATTACTGCATTTCTGCAGTAATCATATTGAAACACATAGAAAATATTTTAATTTATTTACAATAAAATGAAAATAATGATAATTTCAGTAATTTTGTTGTTTTTGTAATTATTGCAACCCTGGAATCTTTTCAACTTTTTATTTTTCACATGTAAATAACTATATGCAAAGATATAGAATGATGATTCATTCTTGTTATGTATACTTTAGTATACATACACTTATATATACACATAGTATGTATACATACATATATGCATAGTATATATACACTTTTGTACGACATGTTTTGGTGGAAAATCTTATTTTGAGAGTGTTCAGAATCAGAATAGGATTTATTGCCAAGTAGTTTTTATGTACAAGGATTTTGTCTTGATGATACGGTGCATAAAAAGAACAACACAAAAACAAAAAGTGTGGCATGTGGCATGATTAACTCTAAGTATAAATAATATCACAGTAGGAATATGTAAACAGTATGTTTTGTATGAGAGCTGCATAATTTAGAGAATATATACAGGGAATATTGACAGGAATGTGCAATATATGAACGTGCTATTAACTGAAAAAAATAAGATTGCATTAATGTAATGCATTGTGCTCTGAGCTGAGAACTCAGCCTCAGCCTCCTGCCGGAGGGGAATTTTTGAAACAGATTGTGACCGGGGTGAGAGGGATCGGCCATGATCTTTCTCACGCACCTCAGTGACCTGGATTCGTACAGGTCCTGGAGGGACGGCAGGTTGCAGCCGATCACCTTCTCAGCAGAGCGAATTATACGTTGCAGTCTGCCCTTGTCCTTTGCTGTAGCAGCAGCCTACCAGATGGTGATGGAGGAGGTGAGGATGGACTCAATGATGGCAGTGTACAAGTGCACCATCATCAACCTTTGGCAGGTTGAATTTCTTCAGCTGCCACAGGAAGTACATCCTCTGTCAATCATCCTCTAATCAAGAGAAGTGTTACCTCCTCATGCAATGTGTCTGAGCTCCTTGAAAAAGAATGGAGGTTTCTACATAAACAAGCAGAAACAAATATTTTGAATGATTCAGCAAGAAGAGAAACAGATGGATAGATGTAAGTGAAACTGAAACCTTTTGGGCCCTGATTTTTATGCCAGTGTATTGTCTGCTTTTGCACAAATACAGTCACAATGCACCTGCACTCATTTGGTAATTTCCTGGCTCAAAACACACCTGCATGCGTGGGTGGGATGCAGTAACTGAGGTTGTGTTTATGCAAATCAGGTGGCACACTGCGTCTTTGGTACACATTTTGGCATGAAATTACATGTTTCTGTCTGTTTAGATCACCTGTCATCAGCAACACAAAAGGCTTAAACATGAAGAAACATGAATACACGCTGTGGGTGGTTGCCAACAACCCTCAAACCCATAATGTACAGTATAGGAGCTACTTTCCTTTAGCTGCACAATTTCTCGTTTTTTTATCGTCATTGCAATATATTTCGCAATAAACACATCGCGAGAGACTGCGACATATCGTGAGTTAGTTGAAAGAGCGTATCGGTAGAAAACTGCTCTTTAAAAATGTCTTTTGTGTTCAGTTCAATTTGCTCAATAAAATGTCAGAAATAACTTCAGTTCAGTTTTTTCAATTTGTTGTATTTTAGCAGAATGCTGAAAGCAGCTGAAAGGCAGAACTGATATGACTGATATGTTTATTTATCGCAAGTAATATCGTTATCGCATATCGCATATTTTTCTCATATCGTGCAGCCATAGTATATACCATTAGCATGTAGCCTAATAGACAAATGACAAATTCACTGCATTTATGCAGCACTTTTACCCTTAGGTCCCCATGGACTGAGCACTACAATGCGCACTACATTGTACACAATGTAGTGCACATGCCATGGACACTACTTTTTTGTTCCATGTGGGAGTTTTAGGACACTATATAATGGATTCATTTTCACAATTAGAATTGGGATATTTAAATAAAATGGTGGACAGTAAATTTAGTGCACTATAGTAAACTAACACAGCCCAAGGGTCCTTTATATATTCATCTTTGGCACTATCATATATGCTTCCAACAATGTGCCTGACTTAAAGTACTCTAAATAATGTTGAGAGTGTACTTATTGATTGAAATATAAAGGTGTTTATACATAAATATTAATAAAATAAATCTCTCTCTCTATCTCTTCAACCCTAAAATGTATGTCTTTATGCTACCATTTGTTTACCAATTTTGTGGATTATGTTAAGTGACAATGTTTTTTGAATGAACGAAGTGTCATATTTTTGTATTATACGCAAAACATAGGGAGCTGGCTGAGGTGGAGGCTTGAATGTGAATGCACTTCGCCTAAGGTTAGGGGAAGATTGTGGTTTTGGTCAAATGTTAATGAAGTAAACATGTTCTGTCAAGTCACTTTGAACTTTTTCAATGGTTAAAGGCCCTACAAGGAACTTTCATTTTGTGATGATTTTAGTGGCCCCTTCGGACAAAAACAGTAGTGTTTCAACATTCCCCAGTAATGGTATGTCTTCATAATAATAATCCAACAACAAGATATATCTGTGTAGGAAGGCCAACATTATAATGTTGTGTTATAAGCCAGTTGTACTAACGTCCACCATGACTTACACCTCATCTGACCTCAAAATAAATGACTCTGTAGTCTTTCTGTTATGCTAACATGCTTGTAGCAGTATGTTAATCTTTACCAGCCCAAGTATTCAGAGGATGTAACTTCAGAGAACATAAATTCATATATTGAAGTACAACCATGTCTCGCAATGCATTTCGTAAATAAAATAGACATAATACATACCTGCCTAGGAGGAAACATTGGTTTTTAACCCTCTGACACCCACATAGACCCATGTTTATCTTTTTTAGAGGGGGGCAGGTTATGTTTAGGGGAAGATAGCAGGTGTGTCAAGGTTTTCTACTCATAAATCTGTAATAAATATTGTGTTTTGTTTAGGCGCCTATTGCGTTTTGAAGGTTTAGAGTGTATAAAGTCTCAAATAATTATGACCGAAGCATATGATGACCACAAAAATGTTCTATTATGTCTCATAAGTTGTTGCAGCAATTTTGGGGTTGATACCAATTGTTACACATTTGGTGCACAATGATGTCACAAGGTCCTGAAGTCCACCTGTACATCACTGCAGCAAGTTGAAAAAACACTGTAGGTCAACAAAGACAAGATTGTTAGGGGGTCTTTTTTTTTAATCCAGCTCTGTGTCATCTTAGTGTTTGTCATCTTTGTTTTAGTGTCGTGTCATTTTGCATCATTCGACGGATCTCAGAGGACCTCTGCTGCTTCATTCAGTGGGAAGCTCTGTGCCCTGCAGCCATGGAGGGAAGCCACACACCGTTCATCTACAGATAATGCCCACACTGCCATGATACAGAGCTGGATTTAAACCAGCAAAATATCTCTTTAACCTTTACCAAGTTCTTTGAGTGCCAAAACAAATCCATATAAAAATGCAATCGTGCTTTTATGTAGTTATATGAGTGAATATTGTAACTCAACATTTTCTGACTTCCTAGATATATTCTAAGAGTTAGATAGGATTACTATCTATGCTATCGGGATTTGAATACATTTGGGGACTAATTTGCCATTTATTCAGTATTGATTGTAGTGTGCCAGACTCTTAAATGATAGTTAGGATTAATATTTGCTTGTGTCCTCAGGCTCAGTGTTAAATCTGGGAACTCAGTTTCCCTGATTGAGACAGATGCCTCAAAGGCACCATTTGTGAGAGATTTCGATTGGATCTCACAAAGTAATTGGCAATTTGCACCACTCTTCCTTACCACATGAATTATTTTACAATCTATTTTCAACAGAAATTACGTGCTGTTATGCAGTACACACACACACAGACACACAATTATCGATCACATATACTGCACTTTGTTTTGGTTTTTGTAGTTTCCCTAAAAAAGCCATGCTGTAATTCTCAGCGGCGATGGGCTAAATTCATCACTTGTAGATTTAGCTGTACCTGAGGCTGTATTCATTCTGCAGTACTGTGGGGAAACTATGTAGAGGGAGTGGGAAAATGCACAGTTAGTGTATTTTTCCATTGATGACTATTAACATCTCACTGTTCAGTGACTGCGATAAATGGTTTTAAAACAGTTTTAAAAGTACCAATAAACGGATCCAAACTATGTGGAATCTTGCTTTGCATGCCAGACAAATATGACTAGCAGAGTCCTGCCAGTTCTCCTGCTGCAAGCATCAATCTCATGTTGGGGAAGATTGAGATGAGACTGTGGAATTTTAAACAGTAACTGGACAAGATAATCACACTTTTTGAGATTGCTCTTTTTCAAGAGGCGCCGTAGCTGCTTGAGGAGGGCTCTGCAATCTGTAATAACGCTTAAAGCTTTAGGAGACAAATTTGCATGTTGCTGGCTTGAAATAGCAGAAAAAGTAATAGATTTTTATTCCCCGGGGTTCAAGTAACATTTTGGTTGAGAGCAAGATATCTCAATCACTACTAAGCAGATTTTCATTTCATTTGCTATGAAAACTCATGGATCTTTATGCTTTTCTTAACTTTGTTTTTTTACCTTTCCTAGCACCGAAATCTTGTCAAAACTTTACACTTTGTTTCACAACAATACATCTATTAAACCACACAGATTTCCATGACATCTGCTGTGAATATTTCACTCCTTGGTCTAGGGTAAAGGGAAGAACATAAAGGTGGTGGAGTGGCGTAAAGTTAATTGTTTTATTGCAAGTGGTGGAAATAATAAGAACAATTTAAAGAAAGGGTCTAACACTAAACACTAAAAAACTTGGATAACAAAATGATAACAAAATAAATTATTGGGTCTTAGTTAAGGCTGGTACAACTACAAACAACACTGTAGGCTCCAAATGCTCCAAATACAACAGGTCAGGATACACAAAGTCTCTAATCACAGTAACAAGATCCTCAGACAAAGAAGCAACGAGGCAAACTGTTCACATGAAATCCCAGCCGCCAAGAGTCCAGTCTTCTTCCTCCTTTTAAACCCCCGCCTTGAAGAGAGCCGCGGCTGATTGGCTGTTGTCACCGAGGGCTGGTCATGGAGAGGCCACGGGATAGGCGGCAGCAGATGTCACATGACCAATGACAGTCCAATCTGCAGAGCCAGAGTTACACTGAGCTGGCACTGAGGAATGGGCAGGACACAGAGATGCAGCTCCACCAATAGCAGCAGACGACAGGAGACGACAGGGACACAACAGGGACAGCTTCTGCCTGTAATACAACTGCCACACTTCACAACTTCTACAACTTCCCCACACACTACAGGGCCAAAGAATGAGGGCCGTTACAGTCACTTTTCACATTCTGCCCATAAAACAGACCCTTTCCATTTCCATTTTTCTGAACTCCATTAGCTCCATTTCCTCAGGATAAAATGTCAATTTGCATGTAAGATTTGATTAGATTCAACTTTATTGTCAAGTTTATCATCTAACCAGGAGTGCAAAAAAAAGTGTGATATACATAATTTATAGAATAAAATATAGAATAAATAGAATGTGGAATAAACAGTAAAGGGTATACAGATGGCTCATGATGTGAGTGGCAGATTGCCATTAAATTTGCTGAGCACATGTTGTAACTTTGATGGAGTGTCTCGTCGTGGAAAACAGCATAACACGAGGAAAAATAGTGAAGACTGGAAGCGATATCAATTTTCAATA
>JAOVVB010113994.1:0-12694 GCA_028570985.1 Heterobranchus longifilis
TTCTACCCCTTCTTCTCATGTGCAGTGTGCATCAAAGAATTCTGATAATAGCATTAATAAGTCAAATAATTTATAAAAACAGTTCTAAACAGCACCGATAAATTCTCAGTTCTGATTGGTCAGAAGGTGTTTTCTTGCGATCAGTGTTTTCTTTCTTCGCAATCAGTTTTTTATGACAGACGGTTTAAGATTTGCAGGCTATAAAGCATGTTTATACAGTGGACTCTCCCCATATAAATTTAATTAATTCCAGAGGCGAGTTTATAACTCAAATTTTGTATAGCAAAACACATTTTCCCATGGAAAACAGTAAAAATGTGGATAATCTGTTCAAATATTACCAAAAGTTCCACATTTCCAACAGTTTAATCAGTTATTGCATAGGAAAACAATCAAAACATTTAGAAAAGACATATTTTAATGAAGTAAAATACAAAATAAACTGACCTTAAACCCCACTTAACCTTTCGCATGTCGAAGCAAAATCCAGCCAAAATTTTTGTTCATAAGTCGTACAGTAGATTCACTAGCCGGGGCGTTCATATAGCGAGGGTCCACTGTATGCTCTTTCTAATATTTTACTAATTATATAGTTTAACAACTTATTATATAACAACCTACAGAGAGATTTGTATAGGAATGGTTCCTATAAACAGACCAAAAAAATGCAGCTGTGACTTGTCTGGTCTTATTAACCTTAGAAGACATTCATCTTCTGTACTGCTTATCTGCTTATCTTCCAGGCTCCTGGACCAGGTCACAGGAGCCTGGAGCCTATTCCAGGAGACTGAGGGCATGAGGCAGGATACACCCTGGACAGGGTACCAATCCATCGCAAGACACACATACAATTTGGAACATACATACAGACCTAGAGCGGGAATCGAAATCTCAAACCTGGAGGTGTAAGGCCGCAGTGCTAACCACTACGCCACCGTACCTTCAGTAGACTTTCCATACCTTTAAACATATCTATAAAGATAACACAATGTTTTTTTTTATAAATATAAACTGTTTGCATGGCACATTGCTGGGGTATAACATTAAGATTCAATTATTTGTCCTGTAATTTTTTTTTTAACATCCCGTAGGCAATATCATATAGCATACTATGTGAGTAAACGGTTGTCAGTCTGCTATAAAGCAGCTGACATGCACATTATAGTGTATAACTGAAAGGATCAGAAGATCAGTAGATCTGGAACATTTCTCAGAGAGGCAGAGAACTTTTTTTCATGTTAGCAGATTTAGTCTCCAGTGTCAGCAGAGGACTTGCACTTTCTGATTTGTTAATAACAAGGCAATGTGTGTGTTTGTTTTTTTTTTATTATTATTCATTTAGAAATTGAGAAAAAAAAGAGGATAATATGTGAGCAACTGTTTATAGCTGCTATAATCTAGTATAAAAGTGTTAATATGAACCAGTCTTACAGACATATTAAATGTGTGATAAATAGCATGACACGCCATTCACAATCACCAGGGACCGGCCAATGCGATATTATCACGATACCTAGGTGCCGATTCAATTTGTATTGCAGTTCTATTAGCATCGCTAATTTATAAATATTTTTATTTTATTTATTTATTTATTTCTTCAGATTTTATTACAATTCTAAAAAACTTAGTAAATAATTTACTCCTACCACACAGGATACTGTGCTGCCTGCCAATATGTGAATAGTTTAGAGCACCACCTGTAGGATCATAGAGGAACTGCATCATTTTGCAGATTGACATGCAAACATGTATAAAAAAAAAGTCAGTGTGGCAATACATGAATTGTCATACAAAAGAATCACAATAAGTAACCAAATAAATTTTCCCCCCATCTCTATTCACTAATAAATTAAAGATTGCAATTGGTAAACTGCTGTAGAATAAGAGTAATAAAAAAAAGTCTTGAACATGCCATTAGAGGAAAAGAATCTATTTTGGGGTGGTAATGGTCCTCAACGTTGCTTACACCACTTTGTTGTTGATTACACTCCCATCGTGTTTTATTCAAACTCTTTAAGGTTAATAGGAAAGAATTAGTGTTAAGATGGTGCTCATACTGTACAGTAGCTATGTTGATAAAGGTAAGGTTGGTTGTGAGTAATGAAAAGGTGAGGGTGGTCCTCAAACCCTTGTGGCTGAGGTGTGAGTAGAGTGCTTAAAATGATGCCCTTTGGCTCTATTGTTCAACATCCATTATTACTTTCCCGCAGCTCTGTGCACTGTCATACAGTCAACAGTGAATGAGAGAGGGTGCTTGTGTGTGTGTGTGTGTGTGTGTGTGTGTGAAATGAAAGTGTAAATTCTGTTTATTGAGATTAGAAATACAAGTAGGTAGTTAGATATGCTGTATATAATATACATGTTACATAAGTCCAATTATCTGAAATGTTAAAAAATAAATATATAGCTTGGGGGAAGGTGAGGCTTTATAGAACTGTCTCACTCTCTCTCTCCCTCTCTCTCCCTCACTTACTCCTTGTTTGTGTTGCGGCTTTAATTCATGGTCCAGAAAGCAGACCTCCATACTCTCATGTTGTCATATATTTAGCTGACCTTTCTGCTAGAGGAAATGGTTGTGACATTTGGGAGCAGCAAAGAAAGGTAGCAAGGTAATATACAGTCCTGACAACCTGTAGGAAACCGTGATGTAGTCAGTCTGTCTTATTCAGGATTTTACTTTCAGCCACAAGCATTGATGATATTCACAGTCATTCTTTTAATTGAAAACTTTCAGTATTCTGCTAAAAGAAGCATGAAGTATGGGTCTAGAATTATGGTGGTGAGATCATACCTCTCCTTAATGAATGTGTGATGTTGTCGGGAAAAGGAAATGGCAAGTTGGTATGATTAGTAAGCAGAGTGTTCAACCTGTGATAAGCAGATCACAGTTGAGGTTGGCACAATCAGATCAGAAAAAGATTAGTGAGAAATGCACGAAAGCATTGTTCACATTCAAGCCTGCATAGGTTATGTAAATCCGGGGGATTAAAAGTGACATTTACAGAGGCAAAACGTCCCTGTCTGTTACGTTTCTAAGTCAAACTATTAGATATTTGACATTTTAATGCACAGTACCTACAGACCCAGTCTCTCTTAAAATCTTCTGCCATTGTTCTGATTATTGTCATTATCTTTGTCTCAGATGAAAAGATATGACCTTATATTTGAATATAGTCTGTACTAATCTTGAATAGCAAGAAAACTGGTACACACGGACAACCTGGTTTTAAAGGCTATATAGAAAGTTTTTAAAATTCAAATCCCTACCTTAGACATAAGAATTTACATCCAGAAAATTATAAGGCCATAATGTCACATGGTAACTATGCACCGATCAGCATCAACACTATAAACCATCATCAATTAAATACCAGTAAACTGATAACAGGATCATGGCACCCAAGTGTCAGCCATACCCGTGGATACCAAGGGCCAGCTCGTCCAGGCCATCCTACAGAAAAGCCCAACTTCAAAACACTTTTTGTAAGTCGCTCTGGATAAAAGCGTCTGCCAAATACCTAAATGTAAATGTAAAAGCCAGATCACCGATTACCAAAAACATCAGTGCTGGCCCACAATAGAAAAGTGCCAGAACATCAACTGCACCCACAGGCAAAGAGCCCAAGACCTCCAAAATCCCATGCCCCCAAGATAGAAACCAAGTCCAATCCAAAGAGGCCCCACATTGTGTGTCCAGTCAACAGCTCACCTGAAGAGGTCTTGTAGAGTCATGCTCCGAAGCTATAGCTGCCCAGGTGGCACAAGGGGAACCCACACAATAGTGGGCATAATGTTTTTCATTTTAACATTATGGCTGATTGGTGTATGACTATACTGTAACCACTATGTATGTTGGGTATTGTACCAGGCGGGTGCATAGTATTCATTTCTAGAGATAAGCGCAAGCAATACTCCAATCAGTAATATAAAGCAAACATAATCCAAACATAAAGTTGACCAAAGTCATCATTCAAAGCACATTTATCAAAGTACATAAATTTTCATTGCTATCTAATTACCCAGAGGGACAAAGGGTTAGAGTTAAGGTCATACATTTTTTTTTTGCCCAGCTAGAGACTTTTAATACACAATTTCTACTTATCTCTATACTTTTTTCTCTCTAAATACTGGAGTAGTTCATTTAGGTTTGCTCTCTTTGAGAGTTGGCAGTCAGATGAACTCCCACAGTGCGGTAAGTATTGGTTCAGTCTGGCTCACATTGGAAGCCTCTCTGCATGACGTTGGTTCTTATACATGCACATTAGGCCAGAGCTGAAGGGGGACTGCACTTAGAAAAGAATAATGAGGGGGAATGTTTTGGGTGTTCATGTCTTTGGTCCTTTTAGTAAGACCATCCTGTAATGTTTTGTGCACACCAGATTATTTGAAATTAGGAATGCATCAGTACAGGTTCTATGATCTGGTATCAGACTGTTCCCATGCTATTTGTATTTGTAAAAAAATCTCTGAACATTTTCATATTGCGTTTCTGCCAAATTCCAAATGCAATTTGGGTCACCTGACCAGAGCATTTACTCGTGTCCTTGCCTTAGATATGTTCCACTGTCTTTTCCAAGACAGATCACTGCTTAATGTATAAATGGGACGGCAGCAGCTATACAATTCCTGCCCTGAGATAAAAGGAACAAGCTGCTGCATCCTGGACAAAATAATACATTACTATAATAGATTGTTATTTTTTGTCAAATTTTAAACATTAAAAAATTTGGGCTTAAATCATCACTTTTTGATTCATTTTTAGGTCTGTTTTTATTATACCAAATAAAAGCCTGGTCTTGTTAGACTGAACATAACTGCATTTACAGAGTGGTCACTGAGTGGACAGACTTTACTAGAAGGTCTTTGCGGAAAATCAATAGTAGGAGGTAATTAAGTATACAAACAGACTGACTGCACCTGAGCACTTGCCAGCTGGAGATCCACTACATTGAACTGTCTGTCAACATTTTTTATACTGTCATTGTGGGTTAGTCCCACAGTCAGCTCTCACTCCTGATATTATAGTTTCAAAGGTTTCAAAATTTTTAACATTTTTGTCTGATATTCAAGATGTACAATGCCTGGCCAAAAAAAGCCACGCTCTAAGATTTCATTCAGCCTCCTTTAGCTTTGATTACATCACACAATGTGGTGGCCAGTTCATGTGTAAAAATGATTCCTCATGCTCCCAGAGCCACTGTTTCACACTTCACAAAAAGACTCCATTGATGTGATAATAACTGCGTCATTCATAACACTGATTCAGAGACTTGTACCGTGGGCACTATGTGTGATGGGTGCATCGGTTAATGTGCTTCCCTTCTTACCCTGACACACACATTGTTCTGGCATAGGGTCAATCTGAACTCATCAGACCACATGACTCTTTTAAATTGCTCCAAAGTCCAGTCTTTATGTTTCCTAGCAAATTGAGGCCTTTTTTTCTAATTAGTCCTACTAACAAATGCATTTCCTAAGGCCACACAGCATATGACACGAGCATATAGAAATGCTCTTACTTTCACTATTAAACATGGCTATAGTTTTACTATAGGTGTATCAGTTAGCATATAGAGCAAATGTTAGGAAAGCATGTAGTACTGACATTAGGTGTTCCATAATACTTTTATTTTTGAGCTTAAAGAAATCTATAAAAATACTAGTTCCTAATAAGGTTTTTTTGTAAACCAAAATAAAGGAAATTTATTATTATTATTAGTTTATTTATGATGATAAATAAAATTATATTATTATATATTATATAATATATGTAATTTATTTAAATTATATTATATATGTAATACTGTATAATCACAAACATTTTTTTAAACAAAGCCTTAACAAGAAAAGATTAATGGCATTTCTGGCTCATCCCTACTTTTACAGTCACAACAAACCTCATCTTCTCATCTTCTATACTGCTTTATCCTGTATTTAGGGTCGCAGGGACCTGGAGCCTATCCCAGGAGGCTTAGGGCACGAGGCAGGGTACACCCAGGACAGGGTGCCAATCCATCGCAGGGCACACACACATACACACACTCACACACCCATTCACACACTACAGGCAATTTGAGAACACCAATTAACCTAAAATACATATCTTTGGACTGTGGGAGGAAAACCCACCAAGCAGAGAGAGAACATACAAACTCCATGCACACAAAGACGGGAATCGAGTCTGGCCGGGAATCAAACCCGGACCCTCGAGGTGCAAGGCGACAGGGCTAACCACTACACCACCGTGCTGCCCCTTTAAATAATTCCTTTCACAGCTTTAAAGGTCCCATATTTTCATCATTTTTTTTATTATTTACTATATATAGTATACATACACGCAGGCATAGAATAAGAAGGTTGTACACAACAGACCTTTGAACACAACAGACCTTTTTCTTTAAATGAAACTAGAATTCAGTTAACTGTTGGAAAGGGCATTTCAAGATTCATAACTACATAATAATAATAATAATCTCTTATACACAGACATGCAAGAAGTAAATAGACACCCATCATTTATTATAAAATGTACACACCTAACATACACACCTAAATCTGATAAATTTTTAACAAGCAAGGTTAAATTATTAGTACAATATAATACATTCTTGACTTTCCTTTAGCGGTTTTAAAGGTCCTATATTTTATTATTTCTTTAACAAGGTCTTAGAGCTCCCCCAAAACTCCAGCTAAAATAACCCACAGATAATGCATTTTTCACACCTCAAACTCCCTTTATTATTGAACCAGAGCTGAGCCATTACAGGGGGAGGGGCATGTACTTATATGAGGTCACATTAGAGGAGAAACTTATTTGGCTTGCTTAAGCCCTGGCCATTACAACAATGGAAAATGTTTAAAAAAAAAAAAAAAAAGCAGGGGATGTTTTCATATCACATTTTTCTTTGCAGAGGTACACTGGAGAAACTAAAAAAGTTAATTTTGTATAATAGGTCCCCTTTAAGAGAAACAGCTTACACCAGGCAAAGAAAGAAAGGGTTGTACACAACAGACCTTTGAACAGAACAAAGACCCAGGCTGACCAGGTTGTGAATCTGTTACTGTTTTTTTGTTTTTCTTTAAATGAAACTGTAGAAAAGGGCATTTCAAGATTCATATCTACATAATATGTATAATAATAATAATAATAATAATAATAATAATAATAATAGATCACTATCCAATTTAAACAAAACATAAATAACACATTAAATAAAACATTTGAGCGCATCCTTACATCCTGTGGGATAGGCTCTTCTGCATGAACAGAGGGCAAGAGGGGTGGAGAACAATTTGAGCTCAAAACTCTATATGATGTTTGATAGGGAGCCAGTGGAGTTGTTGGAGGGTGGGGGTGGTGTGATGCATTATAGGTTTTCAGGGTATGATATGGGCAGCAGAGTTCTAGATGAGCTGAAGTTTGTGGGAAGGGTTTTGAGGTAAACCAGTTAAAAGTGAATTACAGTAATCAATCTGGGAGATGACCGACGCATGCATGAGAGTGGCAGCAGTGTGTGGGGTGAGGAATGGGCGGAGACAAGAAATGTTATATGGTATACATGTATGTCTCCGGGAAAACCACCCTTAGATTGAGCAACATTCTGACAATCAGAAATGTCACGTCTAGACACGCTTAAAGATGGGTATATTCCAATAAAAAATAAAAATAAAAATACATTGTAGTACATTGTCATATATGTAGCATTCATCTGATCATAAGACTATGAGTGTCTATTTATTTCTTGCATGTCTATGTATGTACTGCAGACGACTGGAAGATCTGAAGAGTTTCACCGTACTACTGTATGTACAGTAACTGCCTATTTTATAAGCGATGTTGGGGGCCCACTTGTCAAGGACGATCCTTTTCTGTCACATACCAATCAATTCTTCCATCTCAAATCAGGGGTGGAAAATATGATATTAACCTATAATCGTATAGCCATATTTCACCTCTACGACTTTTGCTTTTATACAACTGCAAGTTGTCCTGGTTAGTATTTGTACACCTGCTACACACAAAGTACATGTGGAATTATATAGCATTTATAAATTACTAAATATTTCCAGGCTTAAACATGTACTTGTAATACAAAGCTGGATTTGGTCTCAGAAAGTTGCAAGAGCCAAAACAAATTCAAATATTGAATGCGTTTTATTTTGCGACTGTGTGCTCTAATCAAAGGAAATGTGCTTTGATTTACAAATCGCTACATATGCTGCAAACTTGGTTGTTTCATTTACTGTACCTCATGCATAATCCCTAAACACCCCTACACCATGTGAGCTTTATTAACAATGCTATAAAACAGAACTGCACTGCACTGCTCACTAGAACAAACAACACGATACATAAACATTGCAGTGTACACTGCATGACCAAAAAAGAAAAAAAATTGTTGTTTCAGACGAACCTGCATCAAGAAAAAAAAAAAAACTTAGGAGATGGCTGAAAATAACTGTAACTGGTTATTAAACCTGTAAGGATAATGCTTTCTACTTCATGGAAGAAATGTGGTTAGAAATAAATCATGAGTGACTATGATCTGATATGACTTTAACGCTTGGTGAAGCAGCATCGTAAAATATCTACAGTAGAAATCAGAGTGATGTTTAATAGTGAAAGTAAGAGCATTTCCACACAGTTCGATGAGAACCCATGTGATACTGTATGAGGAGTCTGGATTGACCCGATACCAGAGTAATGGACGTGTCAGGGTAAGATGGGAATCACATGAAGTGATGCCTCCATCATGCATAGTGGCCACGATACAAGCCAGTTTTATGATCTGGGGTTGCTTCAGGTCTGCTTGGAGCTGTATGTCCTGTTACCAGAATGTGAAACATGGACTCTGCATGTCTGATGTTGATCTCGTCTTGATTTTGCCCCACTGTCATACTTGCTCTTGACTCATACTCCATTGACTATGGTCTTGGTTAACGTAGTCTTGAACCCAATACTACTAATTTCAGCTATTGTTAGTCTTTTGGCTGCTCCCGTCAAGGAGTCGCCACAGCGCACCATCCAATCCGTACTACGACTTGGCACATGTTTTACACCGGATGCCCTTCCTGATGCAACCCTCCCATTTTATCCAGCTTTGGGACTTTGCACTGCATCCAGTGGCTGGGGTTTGGGCATTGGTTGGGAATCAAACCCGGTCCTTCCGCATAGCAGGCAAGAAATCTACCACTGAGCCAACAATGCCCCCAACAACACTACTAATCACAGTATAATTCAATTATTACGTGATTTATATTCTTAAAAATTATAATTGCACAGTTTGTCTGTGTTCAAGCTGATGAATTTAATTTTAAAAAATTGGATTTAACCACGTCAGCCCAAACTGTTGGATCAGTCCGAAACCTTCAATCAGAGTGAAGTGCGAGTGTAAGCCAGCTAGCAATGAAACAGTGAAAAGCTGAATTAATATAATTTCAGCTAAAGTGAAGTGAGAAGCTTGCTTTTAAAGAATATGACTATGTCCTTGGAAACAATAGTATATATTGCAGTGTCTGAATAAACAGCCTCTTGAAGTTGCGAGAATCTAAGTTGTATTGACTGAATAAAAGGCAGTTGTCTGTGGCTCGCTGCTCTCATTTTGTTCTGTCAAATTATCATTTTTTCAGAGAATGCAATTTAGTGATTGTTGTTACTAACTACTACCAATAAAGCGAAATAGCAGCAAACATTTTCTTTTTTTTTATAAATAAATTATTAAAACTGCTTCTCTGTTTGTCTTTGAGAAACATCCAAAGCTATTCTTTATATATATATATATATATATATATATACAGTAGTAGTCCAACTAGGGACCGTGGAGGCCAATGGTGACCACTGGAGGTCAATGGTGAAGACTAGAGGCCAATGGTGACCATTTATTTCCCTTTGTACGACTGTGGTAGGACCTCCGGTCAACACTCACACACTACGGGGAATTAGCCTAATCTGCATTTTTTTTCTACTGATTAGTCTATATATATATTACCACTACATATGTTCTGCTCTTTTAAGCATGCACTGAAAGCTGTGTCAAAGATAGTACCTGTAATCTGTAGGGATTGCCATTACTCTTGCACCACAAGATTTAGTCAAGCTGAAGATCTCCTTGCCAATGTCTGAGCTGTGGGTTAGGATGAGTGCTTGGATGTGTGTTTGATTCTCAGATGTGTGGATGAAGCAGCATGATGGAGAAACCTCTTTACTGCTGAGCTGTACGTTATGCCTTGTGTATTAGGAGAGGTGTGGTGCTATGTGGATCAATGGAACTGAATCTTATTAATGTAGCACAGACCCAGCAGCGCAATACTATTAACACACGCTGCCTGTGTTTGTCAATGCATGTTGTAGTGCCTTGCTGGTTTAATGATTATTTCAATAGGTTTTAATGAAGTTGTACAGTGTAATGTAATACTGTTCATTACAGTGTAGAGAGGAAGATTTAATAAAACAGTATTAGTCATAATTAGGTAAAGAAAAATAATCCCATGCTTAAGATAGGAACTAGGAACAAAACAAATGGCAGTGGGCCAACTTAGAGCTGAAAGAGTCAGTGCTTATTGGTGAGCTGAGCCAAATCATCTGACTCATTGAAAATGAGTCAGAACTCCCATCATAAATGCCAACTCCACAGGTTATTGACCTCTGCACCAAAATATGCTGGGCAGTTTTTTTCCTGAGGTATCCTGCTATACATATAAACACTTCTTCTCATCTGAGCCTGCTAATTGTCCCCACAAGGTCAAACATGTCAGTTAATGAGATGGTAAACACCCAAATACAGTACACACACACACACACACACACAAGGGGAAGCTTGGTGATCCTGCCCTGAGGCTTCCCTTTGAACCGTAACGGATCTCACCGTGGGAGAGTTCATGACCTCACCCTCTATCAGTAGGGTGAGAAAAAACGCCACAGGAAGACGGATATGATTAATCATGCTGAAAGTAATCTAAATATTAAAAAGCTCCTTGATGTTGTAAGATTTAACAAAGATGCACACAGGCTACGAAAACAAAAACTTTTTTTTGTGTGTGAACTTTAGAGCTTTCTTTTTGATTCGTCAAACAGAAGGTGTTAAAAAAACAGCAAAATTTCGCACAATGCACGCTCATACACATGCATAAACAGACATTTCGACAAAGTGTCTCTGCAGTCAGAAAAAGCAAACACAAACACGGAATCGCTAATTAATCTGGGGATGAATTTGCACATCGTACTGAACAGAGACTCGTTCGGCTGTGGTTGGGCAGGTTTACTATCTTTGTGGGGACCAACAAGCATCGGAATATATTGTTTTGATATTGTGGTTATGCTTGGTTGGTCCCCATAGAAAAATTGCATTAAACAAGAATGTTAATACAATAAAAAAAAAAAAAGTGCTTACCTTTGTTATTGAGATGACAGGTTCGATTTAAATGATGTTGTAGCAGTAATTAGCTGTCAAAGAAAGGTCCTTGCATGGATAGTAAGACAAATATGTCAGTGTGTGTGAACGCGTGGGGCTTCTCAATGCTACACACTGTAGTTTGGTAACAAAGCGAGCTTTCTGACGAGACAGAGTCAGATAATTGTGCACTTTCCTGTCCAGAGATCTTCCAATTACAGCCTGTGGGAAGAGCCTGGGTGAAAACGAGGACAGAGATGATGAGGCAGGCCTCCAGTAATGGCTCACGAATGCCCTATACTTAATTTATATAAGCTATGGATGTTCAGCCCCTTTGCTCGAGTGCATTATAACACACTAATGTGACTAAATGGAATGTCACCAGGTTTATACCGTGGATACAATACTAAAGAAGCAAATACACAATGTACAATACACAATTCTCTTTCCCTCTATTTCTCATTTTCCCTTGAGCAACTTTAGTCAGTCTGTCCAATGTGCTTACATCTATACTGAGTACTGCCAATGCAATATTGTCCCACAGGGAAAAACTGGTCCTGTTAAACACTGCCATCAAAGAGTCCATCAAAACTGTATAACTGCTGCATCTGTTCAGGCTGAGGAAACACTCCGGGATGTTATCCCATTATCTGAACGGATTTTTGGGATTACTTAGGACCCAAAAAACTAACAGGCGTAGAAGGCACTAAGGTCTCATAGGGAGAAAAGCCACCTTAAATGATCTGCATATGAATCTTTTATTAACATATAATTAAGCAATAAAAACACAAGGGAGTGCTGTTGTGCTGAATATCAGCATGGTTGTGATGCAGCCGTAGGTACAAGGGAGCAGCACGACCATGCAACATCACAGTCCGACAACAAAACCTTGAATCTTATATTGCTTTAATACGACAGTTCCACAAACACCAATTTTTATCAACAAATTATATGAACAATATCAACAAAATCCTATCATGACTGGCGGAACTAACTACTGACTTTTAGCAACTGACACTTAACTTGTAATTAACAGGGTTGAAAATAGTTTTCAATTCATACCGGTACTATGTAGCCAAAAGCTGAGGAGGATTGTAAATTTCTTAATTTTCTCTTTTTATATTTCCACTTATTCCTCTTTAAAATATCAGCTGACTTCTGGGATTCCGAGGTCAAGCGTTACATGGAATGCTAGTACTCTGTGTAGGGTTTACAATCCCTTGTTCGACAGGGATCGGGGTTAGAGAGAGATTTGGGATTCAGCCTTGTGTTAGACGCTAGTTAGCTTTGTAGGTCGCGTTAGC
>JAOVVB010114024.1:0-12693 GCA_028570985.1 Heterobranchus longifilis
TCAGGCCAGAGAAGGTGGGGGTGGGGGGTGGGGGGGGGGAGGACAGAGTAAACGCTGTGGTTTTCAGCCTCGGTTTCAACGACACGCTTAATGTTTTCGTCTTGATTCACAGCCACGTTTTGGTTAATCGAGTCGGCATTGTGGTGACATGCTAGATCCTTTGTTGGCATAACTTGGGTATTTTCTTTAATTCGCATGTAGCAGCAAGAGCCAGGAATGGCCCAGCTGTAATGTTGGACCCCTTAAACTCAAACCCACAGTCCATGGATGCTCTTTATTGCATCTAATGACAAAACAATCTCTTGAAAAGTTTGTCCCTGTGCCAAACATAATGCAGCAGGTTGTCATATTACGACACTTTGCTGGACCCGCATCAGATGCAGAACACTACTGTCTCTTTTACAACTTTCAATGAAAACATCCATCTCTCCTTGTAACACAGACACATACGAATTCAAAATTCACAGTGAGCATGTTGATAACGTTTCTATCATATGGCTGGTGCAAAACCGGAAGAAAACAAACCACCGAGGGTGCAGAAGAAGAGTCATTTACATGAAAATGTCTAACTGGAGAGACGACAAGATTCAGGAACTTCTGTCGCCGCCAAAATTGTCAGACAAATTCAAGGAACGGCAAGAGACTCAGTTGTTTATGACCAAATTATGCACCGGCTTAATCTGCATCATGTCCTTCCCCCTGTCCGCTCTTTGAATTAAGTTTTACAGCATAGGACATTATTTTATTTGTTTATTTTGTAATGTGTAGATCTTTTAAATTACAGGTTTATATTAAATATACCTATACAAGTAGTTATGTCTCCCATTGTATTGGTTTGCCCTCTTAAGCACATAATGCGCAAAAATACTGTAATGTGTTTTTTGTTAGGAATATTCAAATGTAATTTTTGGACAATTTTGACAGCACTAATCCTGATTAAATACATTATTAATCTGATACTTAAATAAAGATGACTTGATCCCTTGTACAATATTTATATGTGAAGCTAGTGAGTAATCACACGTTGGGCAGAAAACTGCATGCTATTATGAGAGTGACAAAGGTGTCTGGCGTTGTGTTTTTCTCCATCTTCAGCTTTACAAGGCCATGTGAGGACCATCTACACAGGCCTCACCATGTAAAGAAATATTGTCTTATGTTTGGTCTCAGCTTAGGTCAATGCTTTCCCTTCAATTTGGCTATCATTAAGGGAGTATTTTGGTGTGCTCATGGTAACCTGATAGCATTGACTGATGCTGATCGCTCCCCACAGGGCCTCACTCTCCCTCCCTCAGCAGGCCAAGGCGAACCCAGCTGCAATTATAATACTTAAAATAATTCCACAAAAGTGGAGCCATCATTGAATAATTCAGCCTTCTAGTCTTGTCAGGACTTTGCTAGACTTATGACATCATTCAAGCCGAATATCCTTTAGCAGATGTGTGAGCCAAAAAATACTCAAACGGGAATCACATTCCCAGAACATTTGAATGTTTTTAAAGTTTCAAACTGCTGTTTCCTAAAACCGTGTGTGAGCTTCAAAAAGTGTCTCGCGACTAACTGAAATCGGTGCCTGCGGCTCTGATCCGGCTTTGCAACAAAGCCCCAGAGTGGTCTGATTTGCACGGCTATGTAAACAAATTGTGTTTAATTTTACATGAGTATTTGCTTGGCGCCCGACACCCTAAGAGCACGGCCATATCATTAATAAGCCAGACTTGCTCATCAGACTGTAAATGGCTCGCTTCATGTATAAAATATCAGAGGAATAGAGTGGCCCTGCATTTCTAAAGAGGCCTGAATGGACCGCTACATTCTTAGCTGGAATTTATGGAGCACGTCAACACCTGGACTTGGCGATGTTTACAGCGCCACTCCCACATCACCTAATGGATGATGAAGGGCCAGTATGGACCGGTTCTTTTGTTGATCCCTGGACAGTTCTGAGTTTAAAACTGTCTTTTGGGAGCCTATCTTCTTCTCTGCACACAAGCCTGCTGTTCACAGAGTTTATCAACCAGATCCTCTGCTGCCAATATGTGGTTGCAAATAGTTATTGTGTGCAGGACCCAGTGCCATGCTTACTTTATAGCTAATAATGTTGTAAATGGGGGTACACACTTACCTTGCACGGCAGCTGGATTCTCGCGAGAATTGCAGATTTCTTGATCGCTTAAATCCATCTTGCCAGGCTCCAGTACAAGCGTTTGGGTCTGGACACGATCTGACTGGATCAATCAGCGTCCTGTGAGGAGCGACTCGTAGCGACTCGTAGAGCCTCGTAGCTACAGCCATGGTTTAGATGTTTGTTCAAAACAACAATGGCGGCTCCGTGTAGATGCTGCGATACCGAGCTAGCGTTGGTAATATCAGAACTGGAGAATATTTCTTCATTGAAAGAAGAGCAAAGAACAGAAGTGAAGGCTTTTCTCAATCACCTGCCAGGTATTTTTTTCAAAGCGCCTGCCCTTTTCCAAACTGTTTCTAATGACGGTTCTGTGAAACAAACCATCTGACGGCGTCACGTTAGGTACACAGGACACTAGTCTCGAATATTTCCCCTCATCATTATCTCAGTACTGACAATTTGTCAAACCCACACCCAAGTTTGAGAGGGTGCTATCCAGTCATTTTTTACAAAAAAAAGTAAAAAAATAAAAATAAAAAAACCCCTGAACATTTAATTTCTGCCCTAATGGCAGGCAATACAAAACTGTCTCCTAAATTATGTTTAGTTAGAAGTAATTTGCAACCAAAAATATGTTTTGGGAGAGACATGAAGAAAGAAGAACATCAACATTTTTACACAAGCTAAATGAAATGTATCTCTTTGCATATCTCTCGTAGATACCACACCACACACAGAGGGGTCATCACGCAGGACCAGCCATAGTACAGCGCGCCTGGAGCAGTTTGGGGGTTCGCTGTGTTGCTCAAGGGCACCTCGGCAGAGCCCCGGAGGCAAACTGGCACCTCTCCAGACCCCAGTCCACATATACTTGGTCTGTGAACGAACCAGCAACCCCCAGTTCCCAAGCCAAGTCCCCACGGACTGAGCTACTGCATCACATCATTATGAGATGTTCACTGACAACGCATGTCATTTGTTTTCCGACAATATGCACTCAGAATACACTACCCGTGCAGCAACTACAGCATAATTATTCTTTTATTCACTCGCAGTATATGATTAAAGTTAGAAAAAGTCTGTGGTTTTGATTTAATACTGAAAAAGTGAATGTGAAGTGTGTTGAAGCACGAGATACGATTTATTAACATTTAACCGAAACCACAATCTTTCTCTAACTTTAACCAAAGTACTCCAGTTGCCTAAATCTAACCACATGCAAGACACATTGCAAACGGCAGTCTCCGCGCTTTGCACGCCCACATTTCACCCCGTTCCCCTACAGTATAAATTCTGTGTGGTTAATTCTCTCAATTGAAAAAAACATTGCCACAGAACTTAATCAGCATTTTCCCCTCAGAATGTATTTGGCCATACAAATGAGTCATATATAACATAATGTCTCGGAGAGAGGGTTGAAAATTGAGGTTTACCTTGAAATATGTCACTCTGAGCTGTTCTTTGTCAAGACAAAATAATGTTTGTCGACTGAATTTTAACACTAATAGAAATACAGTTTTCTAATGTACTGCAGACAAAGTACATTGAAGTGTCCTTGAATTGAAAAGTTTGCAGCAGATTGCCAGTTAAACTATAGACAGGGACCCAAAATGGATAGTGAGCATTAAAAAAAAAAAACAGTGTTCAATAAGGCATGAGTTCCACAGTGATGCTGCATCGACTCAGTTGAGCTGAAAAAGTTTCAGGAGGTCCGTCTTTGTAAGGAATTTGTGCAGCATATACAGTATGTCCAGACTTCCCGGCAGTTGATATTAACTATTAAGCATGGCAAGTATCAAGCCCACAAGTTGCATAGGATATTGCAGCAAGTCATATGCAGTACATGTCTGTTTTTCTATTCCCTGGATCTTTTGCAGAGTGGATCGCACAAGCGTTTCCCCCTCAGCACCCCATGTGTCTGCACTGCGGTGTGTAATTGTAAATAAAGAAGAAGCCACTCATGAATGCTCCCTCTGCATAGATGATGTCCTAATTGAGAGATGCAGTGAAATGGTTATAGGGTGTTTTCATTTCATGGTTCACTCCACACTCACCATGCGCTTGCACACACTCACTCACTCGCTCACACACACACACACACACACACACACACACAACCCTGTGGTTTGCATCATGAATAAATTGAATATCCTCTTACTAAGCTACTAAATACATCTGCAGTGTCACGCTACAGTGGGTTGGGTGATGCCTGCTCTATACAGATCATTGCTTCCCACCAACACATACAGTAAGAATATCAACATTTAGGTCATGTGATGTTAAGATATCAACAAGTCCTCGAAACCATACGACCATAGAAGTCGTTAGTTCCGTCTCTAATACGTCCTATATGAGCGATTACTAAAATATCACCCCTAGCGGTGGGAGTAAATATGTGAGCGTTTTTCGCCCTAATGCATAAACGTTACGTTTTAAACATGCCATTAAAATCGTAAAAACGGACCTTGGTGTGGTAGGTTTAGGCAACAATACAACTTGGTAGGGTTAAAAAAAAAAAAAAGGTCATGGTTTGGGTTAAAATCACTATATTTGATATGTTAAATCACGTCCGTACATCGGGACGTGGAACATGACGTACTTCCAGTTGCAACGTTAATTTAAAAAAATAACTTGCTGTTTCATTTCTATTTTATAACGGGATGCGAACATCGGTCTCCTGGGTGAATGTCCCATCCGGTTTCATTACTTTTGGCTTTCTGGTGCCATAATATCCACATACAGACGGTGGTGCCTAACAAAACGTCGGTATGGCTCATATTCTACTGCTGTCGTTTTGCTCTGGAGGACAGACTGCAAGATACTCAGACTTTATGGATTGAAGGTCCATGTTTTTTTAAGTAAACTCAGAGGAGACACGCAGTTAGTCCAAGGTGATAAAATCTAACTTGCTGCTTGTATTTAGTGGATTTGGATTTCATGAATATGAACTTTGGAAGTTGAAACTGCAGTGACTTCCTGACCTCTAGTAATAGAAACATCAACTTTTGTGGATTTTCTGATGAATTTAATTAGTCTCTAAACACAACATTTCTAAAATTCAGTCCATATGAGAGGGGTCCGAAAGTCAGTTTAGCACCCTTTATTTGTAATTAATGCTCCCATCTGTAATTCTGAGGCTACAACGGCCCATTAGGAGAAACATGCTGCAGCATCAGAAACGATGCCAATTCAAGAACACAAGTTGAAAATCTAAAACAATGCAACAACAGAAAGGTGCTGCAGAAAGCCAAAACAAATACATCAGCAGCAAAGACGCTGCCAATACAGAAACGATGCAAAATAATTAAAAAAAACACAATTTTTATACATGTTTTTGAATTGACATTGTTTCTGAAGCTGCAGCATGTCTCTCCTAATGGAAATGTTTTGGGTCGTTGTAGCGCGTTTGCCCTGGTCGGCCACCGTAAAAAACACACACAATATAACCCAGAAATTGAATAAGTGTCACTGAAGCAAGGATTTTAAACTAAACCGCAGACATGGTAGATCAAATATTTCTCCTGTATAGCAGCAACAAATGAAGCCTTGCGCTAAAATATGCAGCCTTCAGTATACAGGAGAGAATTTGCCGATCCTAGAATGTCAAAGTCCTTCATACACAAAGCCGAGCGCAGGAAGTGTGTTCAAAGCAGCCTGACATCTCCAGGTCTGCAAACTAGAAGCCGATCAGCCGAGAGAAAGAGACACAAACACGCCACTTTGAAGTTTCTGAATTTCCATGTAGCCCTCCCTAAATCTGGGGGTTAATCGTGTGAATATTTCAAAAGACATCCATTAATTTGGTTGTTATAATGCCTTATGTATAACTTGCCTCACTTAACCTCTCCTCCTGTTCCTGCCATACTTTACTGCATTTCCTTCAGTATTCTGACACCAGTGGAGGAGAAATGCACTTAAACAGGAAGAACGGGAGCTCATTGGCTATGCAGCTCGGTCTGTACCTCATTGGCCAGGACCGACGAGAGAGTGCTCATTGTTCTCTGTATTAGTGCGATGTTCATTTTGGGTTCTCCAAGGACAACATTCTTTATGCATCATGGCCAAAACAGACAAAGATAACCTACTAAAACACCAGCAAATGAACTGCATGGGCCAAAGAAACTTCCCTAACCAAGTTTTATGAGGACTTAGTGTGTGCAAGGTTGATATTGTGTGTGTGTGTGTGCGTGCGTGCGTGCGTGCGTGTGTGTGCGTGTGTATTACAGTAGTCACTGCAGCACACAGCCAGAGGGCTCAGTGTTTGATCCCTGGCTGTAAAATGGATTATCTGGTGGCAGGAGGGTGAAAGGATAGCAGTGTGTTAGCTTTGAAAAAAGAGACACAAGCGAGTGTGGATGTGTGTGTGTGCACGTGCGCGCATATGCGTGCGTGTACGTGTGCGTGTGATCTCAGCCGCGGACAGCCCAGGGGACTGGGCGGCCCCTGAGGAAACGTGTCTTAAAAAGCTCTCTGTGGCTCCAGCTAATGCTCACTTTGTCACCCAAACAGGGCGGGAAAGATAATCAATAGCCTTTGATAGCTACTATTAGGGTTTTAACAAGCTTTTCCTCACGCTGGGCTGCTCTACTGAGGAGAAACGAGGAGAGCCAAACAAGCCTTCATCATCCTGTCCCTTGCAACCTTCCTCTCACTGCACACCACACGCTGTATTTCATCTTCTGTTAGCACAAGGATTCCCAAACCTTTAATGTCAGGGAAGCCCAAATAGATCCGCACTGAGCAACGGACGCACATTCAAGTTTACAAGTTTAAAAAGTTTGCATTGCTGTTTTTACATCACACAACAAGTTTCACTGCCTTCTCCGGGAAGTAACGTTACATCTGGTAACCTGAACCTGAGATTTTGTGTGAGTTAATTGCAATAAACGGATCAAAAGTATGCAGAAATAACTACAGGACAGCATGATGCCGATTTGTAAAAAGTTTGAATTCGTGCTCGGTCACGTCTGTCTGCAAGAGGACAAGTAAACAAAGTTTAAAATGCTAGTTTTCTGAATGGAGTTCAGATCCATCAGGGCGATGCTACGCAGGAGGATTTCAATGCTTTCACGGCACAGCGTTGCATGAATTTCATTGAAATATTTCAACTCGCTGAATACACAAATTTGCGCGTCCGTATCGTTCGCATTGACTTATTTTAATGAAACAATAAAAGTCAATGTAAGCTCTGAAAAGAATAAAGATATTTTTGTTTTCTAAACATTTGATCTCTTTTTTTTATTACATTATTGGAATCAAAACTGGGAATTGATAAGAACGGAAATCGATCAGCAGAATCAGAATCGATAAAATTACCCAACCCGAGTCATCTGTCGCAAATTCGTGTCTATTTGTGTCTTTGCATAGACTTTCTATGTAACTGCACTGTGCAATTCGCACAAAACGCAGGTATTAACATACTGTTATACATTTCCTACTCAAACAAACTTATAGTTAGGTATCTTAATCTTTAAACTTCCTAATTTTGTTAAGAACATCTTCGACAGCCTTTTCTGTGCAGGTGCACTGAAGAATAAGATCTATTCTCATATACACACACACACACACACACACACACACACACACCCATGCACACACCACACCACCAATTCCATCCTCCCAATCGTAACCGGTAGGGGAGCACCTATGCTAAACTAAATCTAATTTGCAACATCTGCGTTTGTCACACCATTAGAATAATTGTTCCCTCCTCAGCTGTTTCCCTGCTGTTTTCTATCAATTTCCGCCCCTCAAAACCAAATGATCTGTTCATTTCAAAGCTTGTGTGGGTTTTTTTTTTTTTTTCGTTAAATCTCAAGCCACTTCTCTCAAAATTAGCCCCTCACTTAGAACACATAATGCTAATGACCATAATTAACCCAAAATGGAACTTAAATAATTACGGACCGCGAGGATTGCTCATTCAAGAGAACAGTAAATTAATCTTCCATTTGAGAGCCTGATCAAGGTGTATTGTGTTTTATCCCTGCTAACACTTAATCTTCATTTACTAACAAGCTGTATCAAGTGCAGCTGAGCGTCACTGTAGCCGCAGTCACCTTGACACAACGCAAACAGGTCGTAACCAAACCCATTAGGTGCTGCGGGGAGACTGAATGAATAATGCTTTCTCCTATTTTAACAAACAGCATCAAGAGCCCCTTGAGCAAGGCCAAATATAAAACACTCGGTCTGTGTGTGTGTGTGTGTGTGTGTGTGTGTGTGTGTGGTGTGTGTTGTGTTGCTAATAAAGGAAATGCATAGTCATCAGTTTTTCCCCTAGGTTGAGTGCTTTGGCCTGGCAGATGAGTAAACAGGGTTTGGCGATATGTTAAAATTTTCGGAATACTCGCCAGACTAATATAAAAGTAATCCCTCTCAATCATCACTTATGACCCACTAGAAGTGTGCGGTGGTGTCTGTATCTGCAGAGACCCTTCCCTCTGCCTGTATTCTCTCATTTCTTCTTATTTTCCTGTGGCCGGGACGTTTATGGGCGTCGCAGGCTGGTCTCATTCACTGTTCGTAGTAATTACTATATGAAAAGTAATGTGCTGTAAATTCGTACATAACCCACGTAATTGTGAGCCACGAGGCCCAGCTTGTTATGTGCCATATTGACGTTATATTTGTAGACGGCGCCCTCAAGTGGATGCAGTGATTAAAATGTGAGCAAATCACGATACAGTCCGTGTTTAAAACGAGGAAGTGAGGCGTCGTAGTTTAAAAGAGGCCAGGGCAGGCGGGAGGGGGGGTGGTTGGCTTGATCACACACTCTGGACTTTAACCTCTAACCCCCGTTTGAAAATAAAAGTCAACATTATTTTTAATCTCTGTTTGTTAGTCATGTGATGTCCAACGTCACGACTTAACTGCGTCCAGTATTTGTTGTTTTTGTGCGTGACAGCTTTATTTATAACACGGAAGTAGGGATTTTAATGCAATCCCAGTGTTGAGGGGCCAACTTTATACGCTGTGTGTTTACAAACACCAACTGACAATTGCTGCAAATTTACACCTCGCCTCTCAGGGTGTGGTCAGACGTGTACTTTGTACTTCACGGCAACGAGGTTAAACCGTTGGATGTCGGCAAAAACAAGATTTTGAGAACAACTGCACGTTGCTGTCGTGTTGACCTTTAGAAGCCTCAGCCAGACTACATCTCACAATCTCAATTTTCACTACGAGACTACAGTATGGAAACAAACACACAGGAATGGGTTGAGCCAAATCTGATACGCACCAACCAATCAGCAAAAGCATTTGGATTACAAGACCCGTTATCGCATGATTACATATTGTACACCTGGTCGACTGCTCCCCTAAATTATGTTGAAAAACTGATTTCGGTAGATAATTTAGGACTGCTGTGACATTCAGTTTCCTGAACAGCTGCCATGTTTTTTCTTCAAGGGCAAGTAATTTGTTCCTCCATTTGGGTGGAGGAAGAGTTATTGTTGATGTCTGACAGATGGAGAGAACGGTCAGTCACCAAGTACAATCTACTTTAAATTTACCACGTTCTCACTCCCAACTCGTGAAATACCGTCGCTGAGTCAGAGGCCCTCGGTGTCTGATACAGACACCCCGAGGCAGCCTTTAGCATCTGTAAGAGATGCACCAGGCTTTCAACTAACTCCAATGTAAATGTAATCTGTGTCATTATATTTGTTTTAGACAGAAAAGGTTAAAATTCTGTTCACAGAAACGCTGGATGGTTTTTAACAGAAACCGAAAGTGTTGAGTTAAACATTAATATGATATATTCTACAGCTATAGACATTGAAACTGCAGTAAAATGTGTAATATTGCTGGTATGATGTCAATATAACTGTTAAAAGATCAGTTTCCCTGTCTATTTTTGCTGTGAATCGTACGCGTTTCGCAGGAAAAAAAGGCAAGACTGGATGTTTTTTTGTTTTTGTTTTTTCAGATTTTTCTCCCCGTTTTCTCCCAAATTGTGCTTATCCAATTCCCCCTGCTAAGCTGTCCCGGTTGTTGCTCCACCCCCTCTGCCGATCTGGGGAGAGTTGCAGACGAGCACATGGTATGAGTGTTAGTTGACTTGGAACTAACTAACTAACTAACTAACTAACTAACTAACTAAAAACCCACAAACATGACTTGGTCTCAGTGATCCTTTCATATGAATGCATACTATTTTCACTGTAAAGTCACCATTGTGTCCTGCTAGTATTTAAATGTGCATCACATGAGTCTTTGAATATCGGTAGATTAATCAACCATTCCATCCCCGATCATTCAACATTTACTGGCAGTCATCAGAGTAGATTAGTCCAACAATTGAACAATCGTTCACTAAAATCCACATGCTCACTGAGCCATGGCGGCTCAATGGACTGAGCTGAGACCGCATTGATTTATAGTCACAAGTCCAGCGTCACGTTAGTGTGAGTAGAAAGACTGTTATATTAGCAAACAGAGGCAGCAAACCTGCTATTCTAATTAAGACTGGATGGGGTCCAAATCAATTTTCACTATGGAGACAGCAAAGAAAAATGAACATAGTACATCATGATTTTAACACCAAAGTAAAAAAAAAACCAACCTGGCGGGCTTCCCAAAAACCTTCACAGTAATATAACGTCTGCATGGAAAGTCAGCCAGCAGACAGTAAGACTTCAGAGGGGAGAGTATGAATTATTCAAGTAACAATAGGTTTATTTGTGTTCGTTAAAAATGACACAGAGGTTTACTGGTGTACTGGAGTATGACATCACAGAGGAGTTGACGGAAGATGAACAAAGAACAAATATACTTCTGTGACCTTATTAAACAGCTATCTGTGTGGTCCCGTGAGAACTACTCTGCCGGCAGCACAGAGACATGAGTAACACGATGAAAGACAGAAGAGTGAGGGTCTTATCACACCACATTGTTTTGTTAATGTCACCAACCACGGCACCAAAGTCTGCATTGTACTGTACACATTGTCAGGTTAGCGAACGTTAAAAAAAAAAATAAAAAAAATATTGTGAGGCATTCCAAATGTCAGCTCATGAATGAATTTCCATCAATATAACTCGATAATAAAACTAAACAGCACTTTTATATTTAGCCATACTCAGTACATTCCTGTGTTAATGATACCAGGATTCTTTTCAAGTTTTTTCCTGCAGCATGTTCTCTGTCTGCTTCTTCCCCAGGGAGGCAGGAGAATATGGATGGCACAGCACTGCTCCTTAATCACAGAGCTCAGGGAATATTCATTTTACAAAGTTTTCTAATCTAATCTAATTAGTGTTCGCTGTAGGTCAGATTCCTCACAACGAAAGTGATCGCTACAGACGTTCACATCCAAAGCATGACTGAAATAACAACATCTTTTTTTTTTTTTTTTGCCATAGATTTAAAAATGGACTCAGGCTTTGATTCTGCTCCTCTCTCTCCAGCTTTGCTGCACATCAGTGGAGAGCCTGGTGCTTAAACACCTGCCTGCTCTCCCTGAAATGTAATCCAAGCTGTAACCGTGAAGCAGCTGCACAGTTTAGGGGGAATTCTCCAGCTTTACACCACTTAGAGAGCTTGTTCTCAGCTCAATCTTCTCTGTGAGTCAACCTGTATTCCACTGTCAACTAGGAGGACAGTAGCTGGTGGAAAGCTCATTCAACATATATAAAGTTCAACCAATTCCAAGGGAAAAAAAAAAAAAAAACGTTCCATAACACACTCTGTCTGTGAAAGAAGCAGGGTCTAATGCAATCTTTAAATCCAGACACAGATTTTTTTTTTGTTATTCTCATGAAACAAACCCTGATCAGCTGAGCAAGCTTATCCCAGACACAATTTCATGCTTTGACTTTACATGTTTTAATTACGTGTGAGACTGTTTAATGCACAAGACAGTTTTATCCTTTAAACTTTGATTTTTGAAGTTTTAAATATACTTGAACAATAAATAAATAATATAGATGTTGCTGGGAAACCAATGTATGTGTGTGGGTGTGCATGTGTTTCTGTATATGTATGTATATGTGTATATTTATAGTACACACACTGTGCATATGTACGCTGTATATTGTGTGCAAAGTGTGAGTGAGATGCTTGATGCTGCTGCAGTCCCAAAAGTCATTAAGCCTTTTCCATGATTTGACAAAGCCGATTTAATAATGTCAGATCAAAGAGTGGATGTTCAGAGATATTAATACAAGTGTTACGTGTGAATACATGCAAAGCACTTCCCTGATGTCATTACACAACAGATCTCTACGTACGTCCTACACATTAAATCCCTTTGTGAGCCAGTCAAAGCCGAAAACAAGTGATGGATGAAAGGTTTACACCAAATAGGAAACCAAATTCCTAAAGTCTGAATTACTGCTTTTTTCTCTCAGATTCAGTTGGACCATCTGCTGCTGGGAGCAGAATATTCCATCAGTTTGGCTTCTCTGACTTTCAGAGATCATCACAGGAAGCAAATCAGTGTTTCCATGCAACCACCTTCTCATAACACAGGACACATAGGAGCCATACTGAGTGTGTGTGTGTGTGTGTGTGTGTGTGTGTGTGTGTGTGTGTGTGTGTGTGTGTGTGTGTGTGTGTGT
>JAOVVB010114055.1:0-12692 GCA_028570985.1 Heterobranchus longifilis
CCGCTCACCGCTGAGCCGTTCCAGTGTTGGTGGTTCCCCTGCGGCCTGTTTGCAGCAGACTGCGGGCTCTGCTGGTACTGTCCTTGGCCTCGAGTCCTGCCCTCCGCCACACCGCAGTGGTTGTGTGGGTTAGCATTGCTATCATCGTAGCAATTAGAGTTAGCCACGGCTAGCTCGGAACCCAACTGTGTATTTATATGGGTGTGGGACAGTGTAGCGCCTGCGCTCGTGTTACTGCACTCTAAGCTGTAGGAGCGCAGCAGGCTTCCCACACAGTCATGTGTGTCGTGTTCTAGCGTGTCACCCTGAACAGTGTTTGTGTGTGTGTTAACACAGGACTGGATCCAAGCCACGTGGCTATACTGGGATGTCCCACCCAGGTGTTCAGGGAGGGAGGAGACCGGGATGTGACTGGCCAACTCGTGAGCTTTCACTGTGCACACCTGGTGGATGGAGAAGAAAGAAAACACACTTCAAATGACGAAAGACAACCAAACATCTTACAGCCAACCACATAGAAAGCGTTTTTGACATCCATCACTAACTTGTCTCACAGAACAGATACACTTCCATTTCATCAAAGGTTGCATATTATGCTCATTTTCAGGTTCATACTTTAATGATAGTTTCTTCTACAGGTTACATGTTTTAATGTTCAAAAAACACATTTTTCTCACACTGTCTGTCTGATTATACCTGCATTCACCCTCTGTCTGAAAGGCTCAATTTTAGCGCCTGTCTCTTTAAACACCCCCCCCCCCTCCTGAAAAAGCTCAGTCTGCTCTGATTGGTCAGCATTCCCAGGTCTTTTACATCTGCGCTCTCTGCACTGTCATTGCAGCTGGGCATGATTGTAATGGTACTGTAGCGACTGTAGCGTTTCTACCAATATATAGTATAGTTGTGACATCACAACCATATGGAAGTCCTGACAGCTCATTTAAAGGCTCAGTTTCTGAATATGGGCAGTGTGCATTTCTCTATGGATTGAGCATTTTGATCGTTTCACAGTATTTATAAAGCCTCTGCCTGCTTTATACTCAAAAAAGAAATGGAAATTTAACTTTTTACAGTTTGCGACCTTTAAATGCATCAATCCACACTGACTCACAAGACCCCCTGCGGCTTCAAGTCTATTTTTGTCGCGTTAAGTGAAGCGCAATCTGCATACACAACTGTTTAAATCACACAAATATCCCACTGTGTATGTGTTTTGAACTTATTAACCGTATCTACATTGATTGATCAAGGCTCCCAGTCAGTCTGTGGGTGTGTCTGTTTCACTTCAGGCAGACTCCCCTCACTCGCTACGGTGTGCGGGGAAATAAAATCAATGAATCAATACATACAAACACTGTTGATTTCTTTCCATGGAGGCCACATGAAAACTATTTTGGTTCAGTACATTTCTGCTGTCAGTCAGCCTGCTGAAGGCATGTTAGCAGCCGCTGTCCACTCAGCTCCCCAGGAGCTGCTGACAGGCGGCTGAGACAGGCAGAGACGTCCAAATGCAGACAGCTGTTTAAATCACACAAATCTCCTACTTTCAGGATTTTGCAAACCTATCTGCAATTATCTATGAAGTCCCTTTGTTTCATCGTAGACTTTCTGGCTTTTCTCCAAGTGGGAATGGGAAGTAAATAAGTGAAACAACGGAAGACAGAGTCAGTGTGGATTGGATGACAGAATGCTTACGCATTGCTCATGTCTCACTTTGAGACTCCCAGTTGCACTCTATGACATAACTCTAACTGAAAACAGACATACATACCCTTTCTCTCAGCTTCTCGCGCACAAACAGGCGGAGGACTGCGAATGGTGCTCGAAACCAAAGAGGTGATGACACAATGAAGACACATTTTAGACGAGCTGGAAATGCCCCCTAGGAAATACAAACATCAGACAGACAAAATAATGAGAAGGGTTTTTAAAGGGATAGTTCGGATTTTTTGAAGTTGGGTTGTATGAGGTACTTCGCCATCTACTGTAGGTAATACACTAACTATGGATGTCGGTACGCCTCCAGTTTGGAGAAGCAGACAGGAGGACAGGCACTGAAGCTAAGCAATGTACTTCTGTGGATGGGGGCAGCAGCTAAACTTATTTTAGTCACCTAAAAATAGGACCATCTAAAAAATCAATATCCGTTAAAATGTACACTATATTTAGAATATTTCCAATGCTTTAACTTGCCATCAAACAGCCCTGTACGTGGGCTGGTTCATTTTTTTTGTTAGTTCCTAACCCTTTTAAAACACCAAAGTCACACAATAACAAACAAACTAACCAATCAAGGCAGCGGTAGACTCACGTGTTCTGTGAGGTAAAATTACTGTTTTGGTCAAAGGAGTTTCATGGTTTTGAAGAGAGAATAGATTTATACAACAGCTTCAGTCTGACAGTAAGGTGAAGCAGGGAAAATATAAAAAATATAGCCTACACTCAAATCTGTTTGAGTGTAGGCTAATATGTTTTTCTGCAGCCCCCATCCACAGCAGTACATTGCTTATCTTCCGTGCCCTGTCTGTTTCTCCAAACTGGGAGCGTGCCGACTGCCATCTACTTGTAATACACTCGCTACGGATGAATACCTCATACAACCCCACTTCAAAACATCTGAACTATCCCTTTAGTTAGTTATTAATTGCACATGTGAAAATGGTTCTACATTTGGGCAGCTATTGCTTTTCCATTTACAAACAAAACCAAATCACCCAAACACCCAAACAGCTTTTTAAAATGTCCCTCAATGTGCAGCTGCTTTTTGTTTGAGTGCATTTTCTTGATTGCTTGCCAGTAAGTGCTGATACGTACACGGAATTTGAAGTTTTGTCAGCAGCTTTCCAATGTAACAAATCATTAGCTAAAAGATTATTGCTTCAGATGAGTTGTGTCAGCAGCCACCAGGTCTCTTGACTTTGTTCCAGAAAGTGGAAAATAATTTGGAAATATTGAACGAAGAGAGTCTGATATTAGCTTTCAAAGAAAACGGCTTGAACCTCAAAAATAAGGAAATGTTTTCTGCTGATGTTGTGACCGTAGTCATCCAAGTCAGCACATCTGTGCATCGCAGAATAAAGCATACCTAATAATAAACAAGCCGCACCATGTGTGTATTACTGTTAGAATGTCACATTAGCATGATTCAAGCAGCAGTGTTTTGCAAACACGTTTTCCAATAATCAGCCATTTCCACTTGCTGCCTTGGCAAACCGCTCGTCTTGGAAACAATTTAATGAATTTCAATGCTGCTAAGCTCATTGTTGCTTCTTACATGAATTTTTTTGTGCATCGGATGTGGTTACACTGGTTATATTAAATCTCAAACGTAAATTCAGAAAGAGTGAGTTGGGACAATCTTGATGTCAAATCATCATACTTTGTCATTTTGTTGCAAAATGCGCGCTGTGGGAGCAAAATGGACCAGCCTCAGTCTGAATTCAATTAATCAGCGTCTCTTCTTTTTTTTCCCCACTTTTACCCATTCCGCAGTCAATTAACTTGACAAACAAAGCTCCTGTTTTCAATGCCATAATGGAGGGAAAGTCTTTAACTGCCTGTCAAGTTATACTCACTCATGCGTAATAGAACATCCATCTTGTGGGATCGATGTCGAGCAGCGAAGCTAATAAGTGGATCTTCATCATGCGACGCTGTAGTTCACTCTTAAACACAGACTCTTTGCTTCACTGCCGGGGAACTGTGTTTACCTGTAGCTCATGTCTGTCTCTGATTACACGAGGGGACTGAATGCTTTGACGCAGGATGTGATGTGACTACAAGTGGTAGTAACCTACCTACATAACCTACCCAGCAGTATGTGCAAATAAAAACTAGCTTTACTTTAGCGAGCTACATTAAAATACTGCTTAAAGCACCAGTAGTACAGTAATAATCCATCATGGTTCTCAACTAAAATGATAAGCTTGTCTTTAGTGTCAATGATTACATCATGATTACAAACAAGGGATGTGAAAGGAATATTTAAAGCATATTCTGTATTTCTGCTCATTGCAAAGTCAAATGTAACATCTGATGACAAAAAAATCCTGTGCACAATGAGGCCAGCTCTATAAAGCAGAGGCCTAAACACACATTAAAGGGATAGTCTGGATGTTTTGAAGTGGGGTTGTATTGTACTTATCCATAGTCTGTGTATTACCTACAGTATCTGGCAGCCAGCACACTACCAGTTTGAAAAAGCAGACAGGAGCCCCGGCATGGAAGCTAATCAATGTACTGGGGCCACACAGCAAAATGCATTTAGCCACCAGACTCCTCTGACAAAAACAGTAATTTTACCTTGCACAATACGGGATTTGCTGCTTTACCGTTGCCTCGATCGGTCAGGAGAGTCTGGTGGCTTTGACGAGAGCATAACGGCTCCAAACTGGGGGTGTAGCGCCATCTACTGTAGGTAATACACTGACCATGGATAGGTACCTCATACAACACCACTTCCAAAAATCCAAATTATCTCTTATAATATATATTTATAATATATATTTTATTCCCCATTTTGGATCAGATTCTGGAGCATTGTAGTTACCTGGAAAGGCCGAGCACTGGTGAGGTAGAGAGTCTTCCTGTGCCAGAGGTTTCCTTGGTCTCCGTATCGTACCCACAGCATGTGCCCACGACCTGTAGCGGTGGTCCTGAGGTACACTGCCAGGCAGAACACGTGTGAGCCGAACATGTGGTAATGGAAGCGGAAAACGCAGTGGTGGCGCGACCTGGGCGGGTCCTTCCCACGCTGGTGGGTGGGTTGGAAGACTCTGCTCAGCAACACGGCTGTGTCTTTGAACTCCTGGGGGACAGAGGACTCGATGTAGAGGTAGTGGCCGTAGCTGGTGCCCAGCGTGTGGTCCTTCCAGGGCCCCGTGTTCAAGGACGGAGTGGGGCCTCGGATGCGGGTCCAGTCAAACACATCTCCTCCGCTCTGTTCTTGTTTCCAGCTGCACAGCCCGTGTTCAAAGTTACACTGCAGCTCTGGAGCTGTGAGACATGACAGGGAATTAACAAACACTGGAGCCAGAAAACATCAGGTATTTGTACTTTACTTGACTTACTTAACTTGTATTTTACTTGAGTTGTTTCTCCACTACAGTTATTTGACAACTATAATCACAAGTTACTTTTCAGAATAATATTTTACAAACTAAGCACATAATGAGATTATGAAATATGATGCATTGTTCTAGATGTAAGCTAACAGTATACAAAATAATTAAAATTAGCTCCACCTTCAACAATAAAATGCTACTTACACATCAATGCATCAGTAATAATAATCCAATAATAGTATAGTATAGTATAACAATAAACACAGAGACACAGAGGACATTTTTCTGCACAATGAGCACTCTTACTTTTGATATTTTTAAGTACATTTAGCTAAAAATTGCAATGCAGGACTTGTAATTTATATTGCAGTACTACTGCACTGATGTAGCATTGCACCCCTATACCATTGGCAGACAGTTTTTTTATTCCACACATTTTTCTTACTCGTCAAAACCTGACATCTACATTACCCACAATGCAACTCGACAACTGACAGTTGCTGCATCCAAAATCACATACTATGCACTACATACTCAATACGCATACTATCGTTCAACATACATTTGTGTGAATATTAAACAGTAGTATGTATCTTTTCGCACTGAGCTGTAATTATCACATCACTTCCTGAGAGTCTCCTTGCCAGTTGGAGATGCATGGTAACCATGGAAACCCGTGCCAACGCAACTCTACTGGCATCGCCAGATAATGCTTAAATTACTGGAAAAGGTAAGCAACTAATTCAACTGTTGCAGGTGACAAAATCACTGATTCATAATATGTAGAAAAGTTAATTGAAGGGTTATTTGCGATACAGAGCCGTATGAACGTTCTCGTCACTACCGCATTGCATTGTGGGATATTTATGTCACCGTAGTGTCCAGTATTTGCATACTGTAATATTAGCATGTTAGCATGGAATTTTGGACACAGCCTAAGATTCGAGTGTGTTCGGCTAATGTAGCCTCAAGCAGAGATGAGGAGCGGGCTACAGAGGTCTGGTAAGCTCATTTCTTTCTAACTCGATTTTCATTTTCATGTCGTATTCAGCCCCAACTGATGCAGGTGACATCACGAGGCATCATCATGAGGCAATTTATTTTATTCTGGAGCCACAAAAGACTTTATGTACCTTTTTTCCCACTATGCAGTAGTTCTCAAGACCTGTAAACAAACTTTCATAGGTAAAATTTGTGGAGGGTTACTGAATATCTGTAACCAAAAAGAGACACTCACAACATCGCTCCTCATCGGATCCATCACCACAGTCGTCCACAAGGTCACAGAGCTGCAAGCGCTCCACACATGCCTTGGTATGCACGCAGTGGAAATGTGTGCGCGTGGGGCACTCCGCCACTGCAGGGGGCATCGAACAGTTATTGAAGGTGATATCATCCAGGGCGGAGACCCCATCAAATACTCCGAGGCTGATCTTAGCCAGAGCGATCTGGAAGGGCCGGGTGATGCGTCCCAGCTGTACGGTGACCCGGTTCCAACGGGTTCCCTGGTCGTATAAAGTCCTCCATATGACAGTGATGTTTTGGACTCCGTTGATTCGAAGGTACATGTCTGCAGCCCCCACGGACATACCTGAGTTATAATGCCTGAAGGAGATGAATGTCAAACATTTACTGACAATAATATTCCAGCACAGCAATGTGAGCATTCTGTTGTATTGTACTTTTGAAAAGATTCCCTCACAACAGACACTGTAAATCAGATTCCTCTTGTGATAATGCATATGCTTGTTGGATATGATACATGACATCAGGGCCTTTGATTACTCTGCAGAAAAAAATAAAAATGTATAAACCTCCAGCCCTTCTCTGCCAGGAGTACCCCTCCAATCATCCAGTGGAAAAATAAAATCTGACACCGACATAAACTTTTAGGGGCCATAAAGCTGTCAAAATATTACAGATTCAGATGCGTATCTTGTCGTGGTGTCTGACTGTGAAATAGGAGATGCTGAAAGAGCAGAACTGAGACAGGTGAAATGATGGTTGGAGGAATGGGAAAAAGATCAAGAAAAACGCAACGGAAGAGAGACAGCAAATGGAGAAAGTCTGAAATTCCAGGTGGATGTACAGATAGATGCTGGGTACGATAACGAGTCGACTTTGTAGAGCGGAGAAGGAAACTACAGAGTGACTCTCACCAGAAGGTCATGGTACACCCGGAGGCTGATTCTTTGAACAAGGGTCCTCGGAGAACAGCCCTTGGATAAAGACTGCTACTGTTCTTCAATATAAACATGAAGTGGCCTGTAGTGGGTGAGACAACAATTATTATTCAAGCCATATTCAGCGTCCACTTTATTACACACACCCACATTGCTAGAAACAAGTTGTTCTGCCAGACAGTGAATCACCTTCAAAAAAGCTAAAACTGTTACGACCATACGCCTTCACTCATTGTTGTTGTTGTTACTAGATGGGTCAATTTAATCCTCTCAGATGTATCTCTCCTTCTGGGAACAATGTCTAGCGAGTATATTCATGGGATAAACAAAACATATCATTTTGCATGTAGTCGCCATGCCAACAGAGGCTTGTTGATGAGACAAGTCAGAGGTACAACGGCAAGGCTTGTTTGCTAACAGCCAGGCTGCAATTGTGCAACTAGCTGCTCGGTGCAGCAGTGATGTGAAGAGGGCCATTTAATTTCACACAACTCATCAAACCATGCTGGGTTACACTGCTGCACACGACATGAAGAAGCACCTCTGTATAAACAAAGCTGTTCAGTATTAATGTTCTGTTGCATTTTCAGGCTCCCAAACTGCACACACAACACAGGCGGATTATTTTAACTAAAATGTATTGCCATAGAACCTACGTAACAGTAATTGAATCCTTAGCTCATTGGGATTAAATGCAATGTTAGCTCTTTTTGCTAAGTGTCTGTCTGTCCATATACTCTTAATATACACATATATCTCTATATATGTATATTGCTATATAAATAGATTTAAATATGTGATTTAAAGTCAGCTTAACCACACTAAGTCATGTCAAAAGCTGAGATAGCAGTTAGTTTGTTAGCTTTAGTAGGAGTTTTTCCATCATGATTGGATTTAGCTAGGCCTACTGCCTCGTTTAGTTATGTGGAATAAATTAAAGGCAGTTTTCACACCAAGATCGCATGAATTCCACTAGAGTTGAACGTCTGCAGTCTGCATTGCTGCAGATGAAGCCATCTAAAATTTCCCCTCACAGCCTATTTCCAGCCCAGTTCCAGCTTAATCCCAGCCCATCTCCAGCTGCTGGGAGTCCCCCCCCCTCCTCCTGTTTTCTGACAGGGTGTGTCTAGATTCCACTGTAAACATACTGATTAATTTGTTTGCAGGGTGTTACCATGACATGGTGCTTCCTTCACAAAAACACTTCATTTAATTAAATTTAAGACAAGGTCCTGTCACAGACCTGCCTGGGACCCAGCACTGAGACATGGGAAATTATAGGTGGCTTCATCTGGTATTCTGCTTAGCTAGTTAGCTTAAGCAGGCATTTAGCTAGCTGGGTTTTTATTCCTCTTAATGGCTGAATTTAGCTACAGCCTAATTTAATTATGTGGAAAAACAAACTGAATTTACAAGACATCAGTTCATCAGTAAATTTAGTTTTAGTTTTAACTTAAGCTTATCAGATAGCTAGCTAACAGTTGACATAGCAGTTAATTTCTATGGCATCATTTTATATATGATAAAATGGCAAAAGTCACATTACTGTGCTAACCATTTTTTTGACCTAATATGTAGATAAGATAATAATTTAGTGTCTCTGTGCTGCTCCAGGGATCAATACTGTGTTTTGACTGTGTCCAAGTTGTGTTGAAGTTGGAAAGTTTTCTTGGCTCCTATTAGGTGTCAAACTGCCAAATAAACTAAGTTTTAACAGCACCACATACCTGTACATTGTTTTGAATCTTTGAATGGTCACAGTCACATTTTCTAAACCTTCAAACAGATGCTCCCACCAGGATATGTGTCATTTCACAAAGCTTGAAGCATATGAAGAAGCTTCCCAGAAACACAAGAGGGACTTCAATTCACTGCCTGCACGTCTCTAAATCTGAACATAACAGAGCTTTTCACAGCATGTTCACACAATGTGCATAACAAAACAGCAGATGGTGTTGCTAAAAAAACATGCATGGTGTTAAGTCAATTTACAACAAGATTCCTTGCCAAATCCATACTTGAAATTAAATGTTTTCTGGTGGTTAGACATGGAGAAAACCCTCATTATAAAGTGGTGATGAGGCATAATATACAGTAACATGTCGTGGAATATAAACATAGGAGAGACTAGGATAGTATTCCAGTGAATGGTGGGGTGTTAATATGCAGAATGTGTACAGTCTATGTCGATTTCCTTTCTATTATTCAGATGGCTGAGAAAGCACAGCCTATCTCTCAAAAACACACACACACACACAAGGGATTTTTTTTTTCCTGACACAAAACCTTGATTTGATCTGTAGACAACATTATCTTTTGCCAGTTATTTCTGACCAAACACCCCGGACACAGCGCAATCATCTTATCGGTTCATCATATTTCTATTCTCGTTCCAGTGACCGTTGATGTGCATATTGCAGATGACAGCATTACTACTGAACGTGGTGTGTTTGTTTCTTTACCCTCAGTGCTGTTTGTAGAGTGGTCCAGAGGAGGTGGGTGGTAGTCTGGAGGTACTTCCACAGAAGAGCCCCTGACCCAGTCGAAGCCATCGCCAAGGGTGAGCTCGTACCAGCCACAAGAACCACTCTCAAAGTCACACTCAGAGGCTGAATGAGTAGAGAGATAGAATTAGTTAATCTACAGTTTCATGACAACTGGGTATAAACTGCGATCAAAAGCTCCAGAAGGTCGTAACTCACACTTCTATTTCTTGGATGGACAAGGAACTCTCACTGTTAAATCATCGGTACAACAGATTAACAGCTGCATTGGAAAATATGTGGTTCTTTGAAAAAAAAAGTAAAAAGTACAAGCCTTTGCACATAAACATTTGACTGGAGAACCACAACTCCCAAGGTGCATTTCAGCAACTGATTCACTTTTGGATCCTGGGTTTATTTTGCATTAATTTGGCAACTACGTCGCTAGCAGCTGTTGTGCAGTTAAAATTCTAATGCTACTACTGCCTTCATGCGCAGGATGCAAGATATTATTCCAGCAATTTGCGACAATTCCCGTGTCCAGCGTACACCCAGTGTACATGAATATCCTGATATGCATTTAGTATGGATCGAGATTATTTCTAAAATGGTGCTAAAATGCTGTCGCTGCCGGTGGGGATTATTTTTTGTTTTAAAATGAAAACTTGTTAATGTGTATGCAGCCTATGGAGTACCGTGTTTTCACATTCTGGATAAACTCGCTGTTTGGGTTTTATTTATCAGTCTACACTGACAAATCAAATGCAAAAAAAAAATGTCTTTAAATGTCAGCCATTGCCATCACACTGGCAGATAAATCCCCAAACTGCCCTCAGTCAAACGTACAAATTATTTGAATGGGTTACTTGGCAACAAGGTTCTTACGGCAGCTGGCTTCGTCCTCTCCATGGGGACAGTGTGGGGTGAAGTCACACACTTTGCTCTCCTCGATACACTCCCCACTGCCACAGGCAAACAACGAGGGAGGGCAAACAGGAGGAGGAGGTGCACTGCTCTCTGCAAAAAATGAAAGATTAATACAATCAATATTACAGTGTTCAGTTGCAGGAGGCACTTTGATAACCGAGAACTCTGAAATCAGATGTAGACCCACCAGATACCAAGAGTTATAGTCGTTATCACAGACTCTTCTTCAAGTGATTTTATCGTTAAATAGGACTCATGTGAGATCATGGTGGATTAATACAGACGAGCTCAGCTACGTCCAGAGAAAAGTAAAGTACATTAGCTGGGTTATGGAAGATTAGACTCAACTGTGAAGTAACAAATTAAGTTCAGATATTCTGATCAATATTACATCCAAGACCCCATCTCGTAAATTAACTCAATTTAATTCTGCTTATGAGGAGTATTGGGAACATAAGTGGAAAAAGTGTCCATTTTTTAAAATGGCTTTTGGCTGGCTATTAAAAATAAGTCTTTAAATGGTTTCTAATTTAAGATTTCTGCAGTAACTAACTTTTTGAACTTGGGCTAAGCTGTGCTGGCAATTACATGAGGTCCCCAAATTGCAGTTATAAAAGTAATCTAAGAAAAATGTATCACAGGGTTGTAGGGGTTTCAAAGCACTATTAAGGCTTTAATTATGCTCAACTTTAGATACAGACAAAGACATATGCTATATATGCCATATGCTACACGAAATGACGGACACTAAACAAAACTGTGTGGAAAAGAAAGGAGGCGTGGATGAGCCTTAATGTGAGCTTCAGTTGGAGTGAGGTTCAACATGTTGCCAGGGACAGGAATCAGAAGGAGGTAGCTCATTGTGGCCATGCACTGTAGCACTCTTGCTACTAAGAATAAATATGTAATCTATCCTAAATAAATCATCGAGATTAGACAGCTTGCCTGCAGACCTTCCCTTGAATGAATGAGAAAGTAGGAATTACTATCAGATTTCTTTTTAAATGTATATATTCAGTAAAAATTCTCCTTTGCAATTTCAGCTCACCAAACATCCTTGAAAAACAGTGGTGCTTTAGCTCAAACCATTTATATCCAACATGATCCAGTGACATTAATTGTGCATCTAGTGCAGCTCTGTCTTCACTACAGTCTGGCCTTGATGCTCCACCGGGGAACCAGACCTAAGAGAGTGGCTGGCCTCAGGTCGACGCCTAAATGAGACAATTAATAACTCAACTCTTGTTTTATAGGCGGAGAGCAGGAACATCATCCTATATTATTGGATGAATAATAGCAGCTGTAAAGATAGAAATATAGTTTGCGCTTGCAGCTGAAACACCTGTATATCACCAAGGCAACATGTAAAAATGACATCCAAAATGGCAAGAGGACAGTGCTTTCACAGCCAAGATGTTTGGCTGCATCATATTCATCACTGAGCTGCAGGCAGCGCACTATAGCAGACATAAATAAACCCATATACATTGTGGCACTGACTGCTCCTTGTTCAGTGCACGAAAATGTGTAGTAAGCACTATTTTAATGATTCATTTATTCTGTTATGAATCCCATCCATTAGTGTCTTCCCCTGTTATCAGTATTCGAAACAGGTTTGCAGTGGTCTGTTTATGTGTGGCGATATTTTAAAATGGCAAGGTCTGAACTTGTCCTGTCTGTGCAGTGAGAAGCTCGTAATGGTGGCAGTACCAGGCACAGTCACACAGCCGGGACTGAAGGATAGGTCATCGATGGCCAGGACCTCAGAGGCTTCGCTGTCAGCAGAAAGTTGCCCTCGAATCACCGCCTGGTAGAAACACAGAAAACATTCAAGAAATCACATCTCAGTCACCTCTTTTTATTATCTTTCTACACAGTCCACTTGTCTTTGTGTATTCTGGCCTGTGTGCACATACAGTATGTGTGTGTGCATTAGTGCATTTGTATGTAGTGTGTGACATATGCGTCTACATGTGTATGTTAAAGGGATAGTTTGGATCTTTTGAAGTAGGGTTGTACAGTATGAGGTACTTATC
>JAOVVB010114074.1:0-25830 GCA_028570985.1 Heterobranchus longifilis
ATTTTGTGCTGGCTAAATGTTTTGTTAAAGGTTAAAAATGCTTTTGAAGCATATATATATATATATGCTTCAAAAGCATTTTTAACCTTTTAACAAAACATTTAGCCAGCACAAAATTGATGCAACAGCAGATAAATATCGGCCACTGCCATCGGTGAATGTCATCTTATTTGCAGATTGCAGTCTAGGCGAATATTGGCCGATACTGATGTTCGTCTGATAAATCGGTGCTTTCCTAGTTCTAAATGCCATATAGATGACCTGTATATACCTATATGTGATGCAGTGCATCCCTAGCTTTAGTTGATCTCTTCCTCGCTGCAACCAACACAACCACCAAACTTTAAGCAAATGATTGCGCGATGACGTCACCAATATGCAAATGACACCATTTGCGCCTGAGCCCTCTAAAAACCGTGGGAAAATCCTGATATTCAGTTGATTGTCTGTTCTACATTTCCAACTCTATTCGATCTTCCTATTATACTCATGGATTCTCTTTCGTCTCTATTTATTCTGTCAGTTTGATCTTACTCCGGCTCTTCTTACATTGTTTGCTTTCTCTTTTATTTGTTTAGTTTTATCACCAATACTCTTTTCTGTTATACCTGCTATCTTTCCAGGCATATTCTATCGAGTTTAGTTCTTCCTATTCTGCCTATTTCAGTTTTCTGTGTATCTATTTGTTCTGTCCCTTCCAAATATCAATTTTTACAAATATACCTCATCCCCCTCTTCTCTTTTTCTATTAATGCTGCTTTAAGAAGTAGAACTAGTCCTGCCTACTCTGCAGTCAGAGCAGGGCCTCTCTCTCTCGCTCTCTCTCTCCTCTCTCTCTCTCTCTCTCGCTCTCTCTCTCGCTCTCTCTCCTCTCTCTCTCTCTCTCTCTCTCTCTCTCTCGCTCTCTCTCTCTCTCCTCTCTCTCTCTCCCTCCCTCTCCCTCCCCATCCCCCTTCCTCCCTCTCTTGCTCTCTCCCCCTCGCCCTCCCCCTCCCCTCTGTGATGCTGCTGTGCACTGTACAAGTTGATGTGAGGAGCTGCAGAGCTGGCCTGCTAGCTCATTTAGCTGACTACACACAGGGACTCTCAGCCACATTTGCAGCAATAGCAAACGGCCCACAAACTCCCAGCAGCTAAAGGCTTTAGCCAGGACCTGCTACCACAATATGCTACTACTACACTATGGACATGCCCTGCAGACTGAGGCTGAGGACTAGGATTTGATAGCAGCTGTCTCTGCAGCAGCACATCACATATTGAGAGGTGAAGGCACTGAGAGGAATTTGCTGATTTGGTGATAAAGGTGTTGTTTAGCAGATTGGATGTTGATGTAAAAAGAGGGTATTGCATGGATGGGTGGAATATTGTTGGAGTCCTGAGACGATTGTCTAGCAGTGCAGATGTGAACAAGAAAGGCTGATTGTGTGTTGTGATGACTAGCTCAGATAATCTGTGTCTATATGTACTACTACAGGTAGACAGATTGTGACCTGTGCTCAAATGTGTGCATGTATGGGCTTGTGTATATATGTGTATATTGTAGGTACATTTTTTAGGGTTTATTCATGCCTTTGTGTATGCATCACTTAAGTGTGTGTACACATGAAACAAAGAGGTGATTGTTGTTTTGTTTCCATGGAACCTCTTTGACAGGTCTTTCCACATCTGCCAGTTCAGACAGCTGCTGAAACTGAAGAGGCAAAGCAAGTGTGACGCTGTGCATTACTTCACTGTCAGGCCCGCTGTTTATATTTCTGTCAGTCAAAACTTCACTGACATGTTTACTTTGAACTACTGCAGCCCTGTGCGTGTGTCCACATTTCGTTTTTTGTACAGTAGGTTCAGTAGCGTTGGTGTTGCATGTCTAAATCACGCAGTGCACAGTTGTGGCATGTTTTCCCATTCCGTTTGTGCAGTTGGGATCAATATGGATCCGTTTAAGCATACTAGTAAGCAACTGAAACACATTTGGTGCTGACCCACTTCCAATGGGAGCTGGCACGGATATTATAATTATACTGGTGACACAGAAAGCAATAAACTCTGCTGCTCAGCTGAAGTGTGCAAATAATGAAGCATAACCAGGTGCAGTGTTGCTTTAGCGCTGTATTTGTAGATTAGTGGCATTCTGTGCGGTAGCAAGATGAAATATCATGTGCATGTATTATACATAAAGACGAATGCCAAAACTGCAAATCTTTTACCAGTAGTTTTGATCTAAATTTTTTTTAAAAAGAAGAAAAAAAAAGAGTTCTGGTCTGATCCCAGTGATCTGGTGTTTATTATCATTAAATCCTTTCCTGCTGTAGAGTTGCATCCTAGTAAGGCTGATTCTCTACTTTGGGCTAAAAAGATAAATTTCCCCTACGGAAAAATCTGCATGCGAATTTTCCACATCATAACTATGCACACTGGATCCAGCGTGAATTATACGCGCTGCCGTGTTCCATCTTCGTCAAAAATAACAGCAATTGCGGAGCAATCGGTTTACTGAGGCCATGTGCAAAACACCCTGTTTTCCTCAGCTGCAGGTGTGCGTGTGTGCATGTGTGCAGGTGTGCGTGTGTGTGTGTGTGCACGTGTGCACGTGTGCGTGTGTGCGTTCTCTGCCACTGTCCACGTGTGCCGCAGTCTTGTTGCTGACCGGTTACCTGAAGCAGCACAGCTCCACATCGTATACACTAATTATATAGCCTATATGTGATATTTATGCATTTACTTGTATATTTGTTGATTGGTTGATTACTTAATTCATGTACTTGTTTATTTATTGGGCAGTTGATTGCTTGATTCATTGGTCAAACATATTTCCGCAGGCAGAAATCTGCTGAAATCGAGGTCCGTCCGAATATTTTTCCCCCGCAAGAAGGTTCCACAGGGGTGTGCGAGCCTGAGAAAGAACCCATAAAATCTGTTTTCATACATTTCCGTGCTATTTTTTCAGACGAAAATCCAGGCTCGGTGTGAAACTGCTTTGAATCAGCACAGAAAAGACTTGTTCTGAACAGCAGGGCAGTTCCTTTACTCTTCCTCTAAGTGTGTTTGAACGGCGGCAGAGGGTGTTTACACTGACAGTATGACTGAAATAAACACATTAAGCCATGCTGAGCTTTCTTATCAAAGCAATCCCTGCGGAGTGCCGGTTGACATGGACACAGTAAATATAGCTGGGAACACTTGGCCAACAGTGTTAAAGGTGCAGCTCTGTGTGATGTCCCTGTGGCTACAGCCAGTCTGTCCATTCTGCATTTTAGACATTTAGCTGACTCCAAAGGGAGTCACACCGAATGCAGCAAGCTTCACTTCCTCAGTCACATTCAGCATTACTTCAGGATGTTAAGTTACAAGCAGGAGTCAGAGGTGCGGCCTCCTTCAGCTTTTCCAGGGTTACTGTGTTGGAAGCAGATGAGATTGACCTGGTAATTTATGCTCTCACGGCAAAGCTAGCTAACACGCAAATATAAATCACTGTGACCCCTGAAGGGATGCTGTATTTTAGGATCGGAACAATGGCTCAGTCTTGTCGTGTTTGTGCAGAACGTTTTGGCTAACGTGTAACTTCTTTGGAGGAGGCTGGATCGTAACGACCAGAACAACAGCTTGTATTGCTTTGTAGGGAGAAAAGTCAACAGAACAAGTGTTTGCTTTACCTTCCTTTAATACAACGATGAGCTGAAAACATATTTGTAGCATTTTGCCTATTTAGAAGACTAAAGGTTTAATATGTTGGCTTGCATTGCTACATGTACATACTGTACGTCCACTTGATTTTTATGCAATTTTACTCAATTTGTGGCAGTGATTGATTTGGAATAGTCAACTCGACTGACACAATGTAGCTGTTTTATGATGGACAGTATGTCTGGATCCAAGGTTTCATTATGAAGACTTTTGACTGCAGTGAGGAACTTGAATTTAAGATTGCACACTTTTTTCAACAAGTTGAAACAGTTAGTGATAGTCAGTGTTTCATGAATGGTACCTTGAGTAGTATAGCATGTCTTTTATTAATTATTTTTAATAAATCTGGACAATGCATACACAGACATAAACAAACACACATGAGTTGCTTTATTACTTACACATGAGTTGAGCCTGTTTCCAAGAAAAAATGAAACCGTACATATCATATATTATTTTTCACTTGGCATTGGGACGGGCTATTGTATTTCATTTTTAAGATGTTCAAAGATTTAGCAGTAACGGGGTCGGCAGTAGATATGACAGGTGGATGTTTGCCTGCAGAGTTTGCATGTCACCTTCTTGGGGTCACCCTCTCAAAATGATCCCACACTTTGGATTTCCTGCCTGACAGGAAACCGCAGGGACGAGCCACAGATACCTGACTGAGGGACCTCCTGTGTCCGTCATTTCAAATTAAAAGACGACAAGATGACAAGACGCAACTCCTGAATGGAGTTTTTCATTTCTGCGACCAAGAATCGACTAATGAAAACTTGGCTGACTATTAGGGGGCAGCCCTAGTAACTTAATTAAAGTCAGTTTATGTTCCATGCTTTGTTGTGACTGAAGTTTTCTTTACAAACAAAGTGTCCTCTCATCATGGTGTCTGACAGTATCTTTCTTTCCTTTTAGGTTCTAATCACCATCTACTGGTTGGGTCGTGCTGCCAACGGCTGTACTTCCTACAACGGTCCCACGCTGGACCTGAAAGAGTTTGAGGGCCTGCTGTCACAGATGCGAAAGGTTTGCTAAGTCATGTTTAGTAATGTCTAGGCCCAAAAATATCATGGAAATGTAAAGTACAAGGACAATATAGTCAGTAGTTGGTGTTGAAATTCTTAGCAACCACAGCTAAAGAGAGAGGCTGTTTTTTTCCTGAAAGCAGAAAATCCCAGATTTGATCTGTCAATCATCTTGATGTGGTTCCACCCTTTTACTGACCCAAAGGGACAAAGAGGAGTTAACATTAGCAAGACCCACATACAGCACTATGACAACCACTCATAACCATGATGTCACCCCCATGCGATTTATTCCACAGTGTGACGTCCTCTGCTGTTAAAACTGAGAAATCTCTGCCAGCTCGGCAGAATAACTTTCCCAGATGTTCACACGTTGCTGCTGACCAAAACAAAGCCACGTTTCTATGAAGCAAAAAAAAAGAGAGATTAATAATGAAATAAGATTGAAAATCAAGGAAAACACATCAGGTGCACTCATTCCAAATTAAATTGGCACTTTCCAATCCACTTATGAAATGGAAACTGGACCTTTTAAAAATTAAAAATAAAAAATGAAAAAAGATGATTGTAATCCAAGAAGCAGGTGTTTGTGTGAACCTGCTGCACTTTTCTCTGCTCGGTTATCGTACGTAGCTCAGGCTGAGTGCATCAGTTAAAGGGTCAGTTCACCCAAATTAGGGAAAAATATACTACTTCACTTATCACTGGTGGTAGCCAATGACGGTTTTGGTTTTCTTTTTTACTTTTAATTTTTGCGATATCCCTCTCTTAGATTTCTCCAAACCTGACCAGATTAAGCCAAAACTATCAGTTTTTTGTGTAATTTGAGTAAACAAACCCTTTAAGCTTCACAAGCAATGTGTAGGTTTTAGGTTTTGGAACAATTTGGTTAAAGGTGGGTTATTAACTCTGGCAGTGGTTAAAAAAAAGAAAGGAAGAAAGACCTGAAAAACTGACCTGAGATTGAACCTTCGTCACTGGATTCATCCACTGATCTGACCAACGCACCTTTACTGCACAATGTCACTGCTTCATCAAAGAAAGTTGAACGTGTGTAAAGACAAAGATGTAAGTGAGACAGAAATTCTGTGGCAGTACAGCTGAGCTGAAAACATAATATAAAGTCTGTAAGAGGGAGTTGCATAACAGACTGCTCCAGGGGTCAGGAACAGGAAGTCTTTTGGTAGACAGGAAAGGCCTTTTCCCCACCTTCCATTAACTGCATAGACGTGTTTCAATTGTAGACAGACAAAGAGAGGGGTCACGGAGGTGAAAGAGAGTGATAGACACGGATTTGAGCGAAAGAAAAGATGAGAAAATGCAGAGAGGATGAAGGAGAAAAGGCAGCAGGACTTGACAAAGTTGATCTCGGACTTAAAGTGAGCCGTTTGTAAGGGACAGGACGCAAACATGTTCTTCAGATATTGTTTGACCAGGTGAAAATGAAATTCTCTTCACACAACACAAGTTTACTTGATGTAACACATCATTTGCTATAACCTGGGCACGTGTTTCTAAACCTTCAGGAGGCGGAGGAGGCAGAGAGCCCTAAACGCAGCATCCGGGACAGTGGCTACATCGACTGCTGGGACTCTGAGCGCAGCGACTCTCTCTCCCCGCCACGGCACGGCCGCGAGGACTCCTTCGACAGTCTGGACTCCTTCGGCTCACGCTCACGACAGACCCCGTCGCCGGACGTCCTGGTCCCCCGCGGCAGCAGCGATGGTAGGAAATATACTACACTTTACACACACTTTATGCCTGGTTCAGATTACACAATATTTCTCTGTTACGATAGTCACAATGTCAGATTAGGCGATTATAGAATCATACATTCTTGTCGTGACTTGGCCGAGACACATGACAGACTACACGCTGGTAAACGACCAAGCTGGTGGTCGTGCGTGAATTTTCTACAACACGTTCTGGCAAATGTTTCACAATAAAAGCCCGCCTTGGGCTTTTAATTTGAAAGGGATACAGGAAGTGTTGAGTTTGAAATGACAACGTAATGCTGTAAATTTAATGGGACAAATAGGAGCTAATTCGAAAACAAATATTCTTATTAAAGAGAGGGAATTAGAAATAAAGGCCTGTGTGTGTTGATGTAGTACCCTCTCCAGTTCACTATTTTACAGTATGTTTATCTACCCAAGCCTTCTGTATTATGAGGAATGATTGATAACGTACTCACCGGGTTGCTGAAGTTCCGCTGTTATTTCTCACCAGCTTCTTTGTTTTTTTACTCTGTTGTGGTAGTCAAACATAAGAAAGGCTGAGATGTTGTTGCCATAACACAAAATGTGCTTCCAATTCACAATTCCACCTCATAGCACCAACAGCTTTGCTCCACTTTCGCTTCGCCATGTTGACAATTGTGCGCCGCAGAAAGCTCTGTGTTCCAATTGGTCAAAAATGAAACATGCTAGTCTTTATGTCAGGACGTCGTGAGGCGTCCCAGACCCAGCGTCAGTTGTTGTTTACTGTGACACACGACACAAGATAAAACGATCAGTCGATGCAACCGACGGCCACTGTCGTTCACGGTCTGAGCTGAGACCCCATGACAGCCAGGTCGGGCTGTAATCAGGCTGATAACGTGTAGTCCAAACCAGCCATTACACTCATATTCACTTCACTTTACACTATTCACACAGAACACGAGTTTGAATAGATTGTGAAAGTGCGATCGTATGGTTAGAATGACCAGCCTTAAAATCAAAGGTTGCAGGTTAAATCAATAGCCATTGTGTCATTTTAGAAGGGAAGTAATTCAGTACTGGCTGTTTTGTTTGGGTCAATTGTGGTGTTCAGATATAGTATATAGATAAATGAGGTGCATTGTCCTTGTAGTGCGACTGCAATGAAGCCTGTTGTTCTCCTCCCTGTGTTTTCGCAGGACAACGCCCAGCGTCAAAGGCTATTTGAAATAATACCGTGAATGATCTCAGTGCGATGTCTGTTTTGAAGCCAAGCTATGGCCATTGTTTCATTTTAGTTACAACTATAGGTCTTGTGAAAGGGACGAAATTGAGTACAGGTGCTGCTGTTTTGTTCTGGTCAAATTGTACATATAGACACAGAGTCTGTTTATCAGGAAAAAGGTTGCACGCACACCTCAATTCTTTATATTCCTTTGTGAAAAGCTGCTCATGTACATCCTCTGTATCATTTCTCAGATCGCCCATAACTGATGTCAATCTGCAATGTAAAAAAAAAAACACGCACGAGCCTCGCTACAACAACAAGCGCTGTCACATCTGTTTTTGTTTCACACACAATTTCAGTTACGTAATGTTAACACAGACTCCACCAATATGACATCCAATGATAGTTGTGTCAGGTGACATAAAACAGAAAACATTTGATGTATTTGTCCTCATGGAGAAACTGAAAAATTCTGATTTAGTTGATAAAATAAAAGTGGCAAGAAGGCTACACGCATAAAGGTTTGATTTGATCTAGAAAAAAAATGCACTCCAGTGTAGTGATTTTCTGTTGACGCATCAGATCTGTGTCCTTTGAGAGGAATACAATCTGGAGGCTTTAGTCTGTAGTTTGAACACTGTGAGACTCTGAACTGCATTGAAATATAAATGTTGGAAACTGTGATTAGACGTGCTGATATTAAGATGTTATTTTTTTACTTTGTGGATCTAACCGCTGCCCACCACACATTTGCTTCCTTTAATTCAGCCGACTAAAACAAGACATTAAAAAGTCAATATTTGTAATTTTAAATATTTATTCCATAACTTTCCTTCTTTTTTAGACAAATAACAGTATGGAAAATACATCCTCCCTCTTTCCATCTTTTACTCATAATTGTCTTCCGAAATCACGTTGCAGTAATTCAGTTTTATTCTACAGTAATGTTATCTATTTCAAAGATTCAAGATTTTAAAAAAACTTAGAAATGGATAGAAAATGGACTTACATTAGGGCCTCACAAAGAATATGTTGACATCATTTTTGTGGAGGTGTTCCACCGAAACAGGTTCCCTTCTGACACTTTTTTGCAGAGGCACCGTCGGGGCGTGGCGCCGCCCAGGACGACTGTGATTGGTTTAATTAAATACAAACAGGCCAGGGAGTTTTTTCCCTGTCTAGGAGAGAAAGCACATTGAATCCAGACTTTCCCCCAGCAGCGCTGTGGAGAGAAGTCTGGTTATGTGACTATTACAGCACAAACAATCCCATAAACAGATAAGAGCAGGTGTACAAAGCTACATTGAAAAGTAGTGACACCATATTTGGCCTTGTTTCAAATGGATATTATATTGTATATTGAGAATGAAAGAGTTTTTGTAACTGATTTCTACATCAGCGCAGGTTTATCTATTTATGCACAGCATGTATGTGAATGAATGGGTGCTTTAGCCTTCGTGTGTGTCTAACCGTCTCATCGTGTTTATGACACCTTCCAGCTCTGCCATTGACATCTAATTGGCTCTGTTGCGAGTGCTTGAGCCTGTTGTCCTGCAGTTGTTTGATAACTCTCTTGAAGTGTGAAATGACGGGATGAGTGACCGAATTAGAGTGAGAGGAAGAGATGAATCATCCTGTGTTTGTATGAAAGATGGCTCTTAGTGGTTTTTGATCTGATACTCGACTGATCTGTCAGCGACGTCAAAACTTCCAGCTTTCGGTTTGAGTAGAAAAGACTCAATTCCATATAATAATACATCCTCATCTTCGAAATAATTAAGCATATAGTTACTTGGTAGACTATATCTAACTATAACACTCATGAAGTGTATGGAAATGTAAATCCTGAGATAAAATATCTTGGTGGTTAGAAGCTGTGCAGAATTTGTTTTCCCTAAAACGTGTTTTTAAATGTCAAATACTGTACAAGGACATTAAAATATGATTGATTTTTGCCTTGTATTTTGACTGACAGTTGTCATGGAAACAGGCTTGTGCTCTGCGCACCCGACAGATACTCTTCATTCCCCCGGCCTGCCACTTTCTATAAAAGTTGTATGAGGTGCAGCTTGGTATTTCTCACTTTGATTTCTAGACCTTCTTCTCTAGTTTTGCCTCTGAGTTTCAGTGTGTTTTCAGGCGGTTGTACCTCCTTTAGGATTCAGTCAATCAAAAGACTCTGGTGTTAACACACACACACAGAATGCTACACCGGTGGATACAGTAAAGAATCACAGATACTAAAATCAACCAAAAAGACAGAACATAAAAATCTGACAACATAATGTTATGTTTTTCAAGATCATGAACTGCAAACAGCTGCCAGTTTGTTTTATGCTTTGTGCTGAAGTCAAAAATAGAGTTTGGCTGCATTTAATTACATTAAAATGCCAAGCCGACCATATGCTGTCATTGAAAGCTGTTCATTGCACTTTATTTGAATTTGACCCTTTTTAAATTTTAATGACAGCCTATAAGAAGGTTATAGAAGTCGTCACAAAGCTTAATGTACGTTTCATCTCTGAACTGCTTGTGGGAAAACAGAGTGAAGCCCAGCATCCTGTCTGACTGTGTTTTTGTTTTGAGGGAAGTGCAAAGGAAGCTGCCGTCTCCAAAGCCTCAGCTGCTGTCACCAACAGTCAAACTGACTGAAAACTCTGCTGGATGTTGATGTTTGCTCCTCAGAAATATAAGGGGGAACAATCCACCCGAAGTATATACTGTTAAAAACAAAGCAATGAAATAATAGTTTTTGATAACAGAAAAAAATATTAGCTCTACATCTGTGACAAACCTAAGAAACAAAAGCCATTAAACAGCCACATCTTTGAATGACGTTCAACAATCAGGAGAAATCCATCGCAGCAGTGAGAGATGTTTTCTTCTCAAAAGACCAGAATGCAAAGCTGCCACAAGCCTCTACAGGGCACGCGTCCTGGAAAACCTGCACATTTCGAGACTAGTTTTCCAATCGTGGAAACGGATTAAAATGACCAAATATCCTGGAAATAATCTATGTTGTCCTTTTATTGTATCACTCAGATCGCCTACATTAACCTCGGTGCGTATTTAGTTTGAAACTCAACTTGTTGGTAGGATCAGCTGTACAGTATGACACGTCAAAGCAGAGTGCTCACTTTTCATTTCGGCTCCCATCATTCAATCTGCCGAGCGGAACAGACTTGCAGCAATATTTTCGACATCAAGTCTATTTTCCGGAGCCGCAAGTGGAATTATATGACCGTTTGAGAGCAGGTGCTGTCCTGTATTTTCGAGAAAAACTGGAAATTAATTTCTTAAAAAGAGTGGGAACCGTGCTCTACCTTTTACTATACAAGCATTACCACAATCAATCTGTCATCTGTAACCCACAGCTGATTAGTCATGTCGTCATGCGCCCGCCTCTGATGCACAATAACATGCTCTGACATTCTGGAAAAATGAGGAGGCATGCTGGAGAAGGTGGCTAACTAAAAGGGAAAAAAGAATGACATTTTCACAAAGTGACTCCTGGAATGCTTTGAACACCACAAAATGGATGATATATCACAACACAATCTGAAGTTGGAATTTCCTTTAGGCTTTTTAATTTTCTGCTGTCAGAAGCACTTTGCGGTTCAGTCACATGTGGATCGAGAGGTTAGTAAGTCAAGACCCAGATCTATTTATTTGTAAGCCTTTGTTGTTATTGAGGGTGTCATACTATCAGTGTTCAGATCAGACCCAGGAGGCACAGACCAGAGGAGTGAGAACAGGATAACAATGCAGTCATCACCCAATCACAGGGAGCTTTGAGTCCACACAGAACAAGAGCATCCATTTATCAATATGCACACAAACTCCACTCCGCCAGGTTTTTCCTGCCCTGACCTTTTTAGACAAAGCCCTTTCACTATTCAGCTCTGTAATTAGGGGACAGGGAGAAGAGTTTAATTCAATCTCTGAAAGAGATGCAATATTGCAGATGCTCCTTTTGTTTGGGCCAAGTTTGGTAGAAAGATACAGTGTTGATAAATGAGACACTTTGTGCTTCTGGTGCTCTGATAGTAAAGCCTGTCCTCTCTTTCTATTTTTGGAGGATCTGAAATAACAAACCGAGTCGTGTCATTTAGATGGTTTTCTGTTTTGTTTTTTTGGTTTTGTTTTTTTAAATAAGAAATAGCTCTGATGTCCAGCACACAGGTTTTCCAGTTTTCATTCTACCGCTCACACATCACATGCCTGACAGTTAATGCATCCTGGCGTGATCGGATGATAAAAGTCGCATTGACACGACAAGTGTAACCGAGGCCCTAATTTCAGCTGTTAGAGAATTAACATTAATTACCTACAGCCACTATAATCTGCCATGGGTGATGTTTGTCATTTTAACTGACAGTCAACACTGGCAGGAAGTGGAAACATGCTTCCTACATGTTCTTTACTGATGATAAGAGTGAGGAAACATGAAAGTTTTCATAAGAGACTCTGGGGACACTTTCCCATGTGGTCATCAGTATTTAAAACTCCTTCCAGACGTTGTTCATACTGTCTGGAAAAATTGGAAAAAAAACATTAATACTATCCTACAAAGTGTCATCATTAATTTCACTTTAATACCAGAAATGTTGAAGGTATCACTCTTCATTTGTAATTCTGTTCCCGTTTTCCAGTTACTGTAACGCATATTGAACTGGACTCTGTGGCTTTTACATTTCCTGTAGTATTACTGCATGTTGATGATTATTGATGTAAATAAGTTGAAGCTTTGGTACAGTATGGCACTGACCCATGATAAACGTTCCCTCAAGCTTCAGTGTTACCATATGTGCCGAGAGAGCAGATCGGCCCGTGCAGACATGTGTTGTTCCTTAAGGATGGATAGACTTGGATGGCAGAGTCACTCATGTTTCCAATTGATGGGCTAAGAGTCATAATTGAACCACTCATTGTTGGAAGTGCAGATACCTCAAGGCCTCTTTTGGACCTTGATCTGTCAATCTTTTAGACCACATAAAAATGAAGAAGTCTTTTGATAGAAAGTGAGGTTTTCACAAGTGCAAAATGTCACGTTTGTTTCCACCGAGAGCGGCAGCTGCATCCACATGTATCTGCTCCGAGCTGAGGGGAGATTTAACGGTTTGGATGTGGTTTGAAATTGTGGGTTTATACTTGGAGAATATATACATTGAGTCATAAATTCAGAGGTCATAGATTGAGCATGCATGCATCCAAATGGAGGGGAATTCCAGTAGCACATGTGCTGAACATCTTGGACAGGAATTCTGAGAGACCTTGGGTAAAGCAGGGCTGCAGGTATCCATTACCTGCAGTTTCCAAATGTTTAATTGTTGTTAGCATTTGCAAAAAAAACAGTGTAAAGGCCGTGTCCATCTGTCCACTCAGCCTTAGCAAAAAGCAGTGACGTAGGTTACTCATCGAGGTTACCACAGTAAGATAATCAATAAGGTTATCAATAATATGAATGTTTGTAGATAATGTAAGCTAAACAATGCACTGCTGTGGACGCCAGGTTAGTGTGGATCTGAAAGTCACACAATAACACAATCGATCGCAGCAGCAGAAGAGCAGCAACTCCCAGGTAGAATTACTGTTTTTGTCAGTGGAGTGACTTCAGGCTTCAGTTCCCCGTCGGAAAGGGCTGTTTGACAGCGAATATATTCTAAATATAGTATACACTTAAACTGATGGAGATTGTTTTTTTAGATGGCTAAAATATGTTTTGCTGCAGCCCCGTCTACAGCAGTACATGTCGCTCCCTTAAAAGCCACCAGACAACTTTGACAAAAACAGTGATTTTACGCTGCAGAAAATGGGAGTTGCTGATCTTCTGCTCGGTTTAGTTAGTAAGTTTGTGTTATTGTGTGAGATTTGCATCCAAACCATAGACTGTATATGTTAAATACATATTTTACCGTATTTCCTGAAATAATGTGAGTCAAATAGAAGCGAATAATGGCCGGGGGCGTAGTCGACAAATAAAGACCTGCCCCAAATAATGGCCGGGAGAAAAAACAAGGGTGGATAAACTCCCTGTGGCTGTCATATTTGCAAGCCAACTAAGCATAATGTATCAATGATCAATGTGTAATGAATCTGTCATTGATGCTGCTGTGAGTCTGTGAGCACCGGCCCTCATCTCTAAAAGTGGTTTTAGTGCGTGAACTCTCTCAAGTTTAAGCATAATGTATATTTTCATCATTTTTAATTTCATAAATTCAACAATAATCATGCTATTTTCAACACATTGTTGTTCTGGATCACTCATCTAAAGTGTTATTTTCCAAACAAACAGGAGGAAGTAGAAAAAAAGACATGCCTTCTAATATAAGCCTGCTCCAAAAAAAGGCCTAGTACACTCAGCAGTTGAGGTAAATAAAGGCCCCGGTCAAGATTTGAGGAAATACATATATTATATATATCATATACAGTCTATGATCTGAACTAACGTGGCTTCTGTGTTGGTAGCGTTACTCCTGTCTGCTTATATGTAGCGATGTCATCATGCAGAAACCTAAGTCAGGTCACAAACTTTTTTAGAAGGCTTGGGAAAAACAGCATTTTGACCAAAATATGAATGTTTGAATTTGAATACACTACTTGAAGCACTACTGGGAAGCTACGGAGTGATGTAAAAACCTCAACAACAAAAAAATCAATAAATAATTGAGTCAGCCTTTAATGAGGATTGATTGACTGGCATGCACACAGTACATCAGTGGGATTTACCCTCATTTCTTCTGTATTCCTTTTGCGGAGGACTTTTAAGACGCCAAGCAGGGAAAGTCCTTGAGCGATGCACTTCTGCAGCTCCAGGTGTTGCCTCTGACATTAAAGAGCTAACAATGTGTTTCCAATGGGATACAGACAGACACAGTGGCATCCTAAGTGAATTCTTCCGAACTGTAGCCTAGAATTTAGTCAGCAGGAGCTGCACAATACACATTTCGTGATGATTTATGTTACTTGCTTTGTTTCATAAAAACAGGCCGTCAACCTGCTCGGAGTTGATTTATGCTCATCCACTGGAATGCACTGCATATAATAACACCACAACAGCACTTTAATGTTGTGTAAGCCTGTATGATGTAACTGCATGGGAAGGAGGTTTAAATTATATTTTTATTCAGAGATTAGAAATCCGCAATGAGAATCCTCAATCAATTTCCACTGCTTAATTATTTTTTTTATTTATTCTCTCTCTCTCTCTCTCTCTCTCTCTCTCTCTCTTTAATTATATTATCATTTATAATATTCAGAAGGTTAACAGAACATATCAGACACTTGTATTTATCTGCAGCAAAACTACTAGACGGCTGTGTAATCACAGTATAGGTTAACAACATTTAAATGGGGAAGTTAATGAAGTAGAGAATTGCAAAGTAATTTGCTGTTTAATAAATATCTGTGTTTTGTTACAATTTGAATCTCTTATGAATCTGAACATTACATGTTTTTAAGTGATGTTGTTTTCCAGTAGACTTTAGACTTTATTGGCTCCAAGGGGAAATTCTTCTTCACAGCACTGTACACTTCATACATAAAATACCACGTAACAAACAACATATAATGACGGACAAAAGTACACACTGGGGCCCGTTCAGCGAGGCCTCTTGTTTAAGACTGGCAGGCTCTTCCCAAAACGAGTCCTTCTGTGAAAGACTGCGACACATCGTGAAAGACACTCCGGGATTTTTTTGAGATGGAAAGAGATTCAGTAGAAAACTGCAATTTAAAATTGAACTATTATTCCGTTTTTATTGATGCCTTTTGTGTTCAGTCAATGAAAAAATGTTGGAGAATATGTCCTTGTTTTATATTCAACAAGCAATTTGTTGTATTATAACAGTGTACTGAAAGCAGCATAAAGGCAGAACTGAGTGCACTTTAATATCTGTTTATTTATTGTGTTATTGCTTTATTCAACAACTTTATCATGTTATGCACATCACACATTTCCCTCATACCGTGCAGTCCTAGTGTGGGGAGACTAATTACTCTGGCAGCAGTGTTGGTGATGTGTGTGAGTTTGGCCTGATTAGTAACAGATGACTTGTTGAAAAAACAGGTGGAACAACACAGTAAGATGGGCTGAATAATGCTCTGGTATAACAGTATAACAGTAGGAGGAGATTGGGGGGGGGGCATAGAGTCCTTTAAGTTTGCGGATGACTGATGACCTTTGTTGAAAGTCATGGGTGTGCTGGTCAAAGCTGAGTCTATTGTCAAGTCTCTCTGACGTATTTGAAACTGTCAACCATTTCAGCTGTTTGGTTATTGATGAGAATGGGGTGCTGAGGTGAGGAGAGGCCAATTATTATTTCCTTTGTTTTGCTGACATTGAGATGAAGATGGTTATCCTGGCACCACTGGGTGAAGTGTGCAACCGTGTCGTGATAGCCCAGAGCAGAGCGGTTATCAGTCATCACAGCAAAGCACGTAGAAATTAAATCTCCCTCTAATTAGAATTAGGTTATCCTTCACCTTCACCTTGCCTAAATCATGAAAAGAAGCTGTGCATACATTCATCTCCTGAATAATAATAATCAGAATTGTTTTGTGAAATGTTGAGATTCATTTTTAAAATGCCTGGTGCTCTTCTCTAAACACAACATATTGAATGGTCGTTCTAAAAATCCATCTGTAAACCTGAACTTGCAAACAAATGAGCTGCAGAAGGATCTCTCTGTGACACCTTTAATAAACTCCTGCATTCCTCCCGTCTCCTCCTCTCACCAGGCCGCGGCAGCGACTCAGAGTCCGACGGTGCCCCCCACAGAAAGATGCCAGACATCCGTAAGGATGACATGTCTGCACGGAGGACGTCCGTCAGCGAGCCTCGAACAGCCATGCCCTTCAACCAGTACCTGCCCAACAAGAGCAACCAGAGTGGATATGTGCCCACGCCACTCCGCAAGAAGAAGAACGATAAAGAGGAAGGGGCACGCAAGAGTTGGAGTACTGCGACTTCTCCTGTAGGGGGAGACAGACCATTCAGGTGAGTCTGAGTGTTGTCGTTATTCGAAGGGAAGAAACGCTGTCACATTATACAGACGGAATGATGGCATGTCCTTTATTTTATAGTTTAGATATTTAAACACAAGTGAAAACTGTAAGTGCATTTCTACAACAAGCAGAGTTTAATCTGAGAATTAGGGTTTAAATCAGAGGAAGGTTTTTTAAAAAGTATACACATTATTGTTATTGACCAGTGTAACGCTTCACTGATCAAATGAAATTATGTTCTGTGTAGCTGAACTCAATACAAAGTCTGTGATGCAGCATTTAACCACTTTACATGATAAAATATTTCTGCTATAAGACAACATTTTACATTTTACATATGAGCTTTGAATAAGTTTGAAGGTGGATATTACATTAAATAGTCCACCTTTGAGAGTTTGGTGTAAACCATGGCACACGCTTAAACATTTTACATGTAATATTTGACTGGTGGTGCAGCTGAGTTTATGTGTGAGATGATGGATTTGAAGATAGACTGGACCAATATAGTGCTGAAACATTTGTGGTCCTGGATGCTGCTGGTGACGGTCCGGAGTGTAACTGCTTAATAAACTGGTAATTTGGGGACAGGTTGTACAACCATGACCTTGTTTTAGATGGAAATTGATTTGCTTCAGATAAATCCTTTGAAATTAAAGGTTGTCATGAATTTTCTGGCAGAGAACTCAGATTTTTGCTTGTCGCTGAAAATGCAATTTGACCAGAAATTGTGCAGCAATACTATTTGATGATCTAGTTTCTTTTTAGCCACGATCATTTTTTTTCATCTGTGAAAACAGGTGAATTTCTTTATTTTTTAAATATTTTTTCCAGGCTCAAGTGTTTGTTGTTGTAATACTAATTTTGGCCATAAGAGGTTGATATTGTTTTCTTCCAGATGAGTTTGAATTAAAATGCATTTCTACCCAAAAGAAAGACATGACAGTAATGTTACATAATTTAACACACTATATTTGTTAACACACAATATATGTAGCTTGTGTTTAGAGTGCATGGAGAAATTAAAACTCACCTGTAAGATAACATAAACCTCCTATTTAGAACAGAATATGGGGTAGTGGTGCACTTCAGCCTCTTGTGGCCGAAATGAGTATTACAACAACAAACACTTCCCAGAAATCCCAGAAAAAAGGAGCCTGAAAAAAATATTTTTCACCTGTTTTCACAGATACATTTTTTTTAATGATCCTGGCAAAAAATAAATAAATAAATTTGCTTGCCTCTCTGGGCTTCTGTACTGTCCTGTATGTTCTGTGAGTTTACTTTAGCATGGAGAAATTCTGGACACATGAAATAAGTATGAGTGGAAGTAGACCAGGAAGTTATTTTTAGAAAAAGAATGACATCTTTTGCAGAATTGATTGACAGAATGACTGCACTTGTTGGAGAATGTTGTTTATTATTCATTAATACCTACCACCTTTTTTTTTTGGTTGTAATTCTGTGTTGTTTAATAATTTAGCAAGAGAAGGTGTCACTCATCAAATTGCAGCTTTTTTTCAGCTGTTGATAATTGATGTACATATGGGAGTGGCTGATGGAGGCCAGATGTGCGTTGTCATTATCTCTGACTCTGATTGAAGCCAAAGTGTGAAATATGCTGCAAAGACGAGGCAGATTAAAGTTTGATGGTCTTACAGGCATTTATTGGTTTGGCATGTCGAGAATGCTGGGATCACAATTTTTATTCTGTTAAGCATTTCATTGTCAGCAGTGTTTCAAATTTCTGCTGGCTTAGTGGATTCCTTAATGTGCTTTGACCCATTTTGGTATCTGTGTGTGTGTGCGTGTGCGTGTGCGTGTGCGTGTGTGTGTGTCAGGGAGTGTCAGGATTTGACTGGATGTAGTTTTTAAAGGATAATGTTTTGAGGTTTGTACGTGGCATTATTTAACTGTAGCAGCAGCGGGAGATCAAAGATATTGAATTAAAAGCAGAATATCTGCAGTCTTATTAGTCTTACCCCAGTGTGTTTACATTTCCAAAAAGTGCTGTAAGTGGGTGTGTATACAGTAGGTTGTGTGAGTGTGAGTTGTTCCTGTGTGTATCACCCAGTGTGTGTTTGATTCCCCCTGTTGTTAACTTATTCCATTGTGTTACATCAAAACGCATGTATTAATTGATTTTGCATTGCTGCTGTTGTTTTTTCCTCCACCTCCTTCCTTTGTGTCCGTCGTGGTGTTCTCCCTCTAACCTCCCTTCACCTCTTGTGTGTGAACCTCATTTTTCCATCATGTTGTGGTCATCCTCGTGTCATTGTTGCTAATTTTGCTCCAATGTGATTACGTCGTCCTTTCCTGTGTGTGAATGGGTGATGTAACAGTCCAAATGAGGTCCCTAGCTTAGACGACCCACCCGGAGAGTCCCCCACCCCGCCCCTCGAACCCCAGATACAGATTCAGAAGGAGAACCAGAGTAAAAAGGACGAGGAGGAGGGGGAGCAGACTGCTTCCACGCCTCGCATTGAGATCGATGCAGCGAGCTCGAGGAGGAGCAGTGAGCCTCTGCCCCGTAGCCTCCCCCCGCCCCACGCAGAGCCCCCCATGGAGACTGTAACTCACCTGATGGTCACGTCCGAGCAAAGGTCTTCACTTTATGTTTTTAGTAAAAACCCAAATCAGCAGCCGATTCCCTTTGTGTTTCATAGTTCTGAGTCATAGTTCAACCAAATCAATCAAATCTTTAAGATTGTCTTATGGAGTTTTAAAATGATTTGTTGATATTTTTCTAATGATAAATTGTTGATATTTTTTTTTACATGTTGTCCTTAAAGGGGAACTCAGTTTTACACATCAAAGTTGTATAAAGCCTTTTCAGAGGGAGCTGCATCAAGTGATGTCATTCACAAGTTTACAGCAATCAGTGCCGGCGGTCTCATTGCATTGTGGGTAATGTAGTAGCCAGGTCTTGACCAAACCCTCAGGAAGAGCGCCATGCTTTGAAGCCGATTTGACATAGTGGCCAAACCATGGAATTAAACTTCCGGGTCCGTCACGTGATGCCATTGGGCCCAAAAATATTTTTTCCCATAGACTTACATTGGGAAAGAGTCGTCTGTAAATGTGTGGATACATTTTTTTGAGCGCCACAACTCCTGCAAAATGACTCGTTTCACTATCAGAATTTGATCCGTTCTGTCAGATAACATTTTAAAAGTCTACAAGAGCCTCTTGAATAAATTATTTAATCCCTGTTCCAGTTAGCCGGAGCGCTAAACCGTAACTCAGCCGGTGGAAGTCTCTAGTGCACTTGCTCTACGGGCCCAACAGTGCAGAAGCAGTGCTTAATATCTGGGTAATTTTAGACACGGCAGATGAACTTTGTTGGCTTCTTGCACCACTGAGTAATTTTTATAGGAATGAAAGGAGCCCTTCCTCCAACGCTGGATGCAGTTCTCTTTATTATACATCCATGGTTTTGACAAGGAAGAAACAATGTGGAAGTCAATGGTACAATGATGATGGGTTCGATAATTTCAGTTTCATGTGCAAATTTTGAGATATTTGCCACTTTGGCTCCTGCCTGCACCGCCACTAGTTGATAATCATGAATATCCCAGATAGTGTCCTATCTGTGATGCAAGAAAAATATTTGTTTCCTAAAAAAAGTTGTAGTGTTTTGAGGAAAAAAATCTTAATATTTTAAGGAAAAAGTCATATTGTTTAGAGAAAAAAAGTCACAATTTTATGAGAAAAAAAGTCATAATGTTTCAAGAAAAAAGTTGGAATGTTTTGAGAAAGAAGTCCCAACAAAGAAAAATGTAAGGTAAAGTCATTACAGTGTGTTTTAGTGCTGATTTAAGAGTTTTAAGCATATTTCGATAATTATCGGGATAAAAAAAAAAAAATCCTACCGTCCCATGCCTAACCACCACACAGTGTGAATGGAATGTTATTTGTTCCACTCAAAACACTGAAAAATTACAAAAAGCTCAGCAGCAGCAGCACATCTGTCCAAAAACAATGTCCCAGTTAATCGGGGTAATTCACATTCTTCACTATGATCAGTTTTCATCAGTTTCTTTGGTAGAAAAATAGTTTAAATTTCCACAGCTGCCGTTTCCATCCAGCCCTTTTCCTTTTTGGCACTGCCATGACCAGATCATCATCCAGTGCCGTTCTTAATCCGGAGCAACACAACAGCGAGTCAGCAGGAGGTTCAGTGCTGAATGAAACTTGCAGAACGTACTGTTGTAATACCGGATCTTTACCCAGCAGGCCAGCCAGGGGTCACACATTTTACACTTGGTGTCAAGTAACGAGGTGAGGATTATGAGCTGTCAAGACACAATGCTGTTGTGTATTTCAGTGCAGAAGTAAGTTATGATGCGTGATTACAATGATTCTCTCTTGAAAAATGTCAGTTTAGGTCTCTGTTGTTGTTGTTTCACAATCCAGCCCTATCCGGTGTTATTTCCTGGTCCAGCAGACGTTTCATTCACAGTCCCGTTGGAGAGTTATTAGAGTCGCACCCCCAGTTTCCAGCTTTTTCTGGCACAGATTTCATGGCATTGATTGGATTGTCAGCGTTTCAAGGGAGTGAAAAGAATGCTCAAAGGAAATCTGACTTGTGTGTATAGCTGTGGTCCAAGGAAAAAGGGGGATTTCTAGGATGTTTTTAAAAGGCTTTGATATCGGCTTCTTTAGTTGGTAACAGCTTGCATTTTTCAAGAAAACTAAGGCTGGAATTTGTTTTAGTGTTGCCAGGAGTTTCTTTTAACCTCAAGCCATTACGGGGCGTTTTTTTTTTTTTTTTTCTCATGTCACATTTTACTCACAGTGGCCTCATTCTTCACTGTAATATAACGTCCTGCATTTCTATAGAAACAGCACAATCATGGCTAGAAGTAGGGAGAACTCCAAAATGTCTTTTGTGCAGTATAACACAGTTATAATGAATACATGATGAAAAAAAAAAGAAATGCACAGAAGTTACATTTCTTTGATAATTTATTTGACAAAAAATTGAATAAAATGGAATCTATATAAATAAAATGTTTCCAAGTGCCCATAAGGATTACCAATATTGGAGACAAAAAAATGGGGGCTCCACATGCTATATATATATATTGAACTATTTACATTTTTACAACCTCTCTGCTCCATGTAAACAGCCTGCAGTCCAGTCAACATTTCACATTTTTGTCCGTCATGGCATCACAGTTGCACTGAGGAGCGCAGAATTTAATGTTTTATACAGGATCTGGTTTGTGCAAACGGTTTATTTTTGGCAAAATGTTAAATGAGACATTATATTTGGTTACTTTTCCTGATGGAAGCATTCTCCACACATGATCCATTCAAGGAGCGTCGTAAATTAGAATGTCTGACAATTATGTGTGTTTTTACAGTTTCTGGCTGTGATAAATGGTTATTTAAAGAAAACCTGCTTTTCAAAAGTTTTGGGGGTTCTGAGTAAAACAGTTATATAACATCAACATATTGGTGTTTGTAGTCGCCAATCAAAGTTGTGTTGACACATCTTTTTCAAGATCGCTTGACCTTTCCCGTCATATTCTCAGAACAAACCTGCACACACTTTCAAATACAAACTCATACACACCACTAGCAGGTACACAAAAAAAAGTGCTGTATGGTGTTCACACACAAACACACGGGCAGGGAACATGAACATGCGACCCACCCTCAGGATGTAAGGAAATGAGGCTTTCTTCCTTCCGTGACCCTGAGCAGGCTGGGACTGAAGCCAGGCCTTTTCACAGCCGTTCTCTCCCCGTCATGCTTCCCGGGGATTTATAGTCCAATAATAAGCCTCTCAGACAGTAGCTGTTCATCACAGGATGACAGACAACAGACTGTTCAGTTTTGCTTTGCCTGCGTGACTCCCAATTTGTTTTCACATCCAGTCTGCTCTGAACGGATTTGTGACCATGCTGTGCTATTTTCTTAGATTTATGTCTTCAAAAACTTGCATTTAGGCTCCTCCGGAGGAATGCAGTCTGATGATGTAGTATGATAACCAGGCAGCAGTACGTTTTAGTTTGCTTTGCTTTCTGCAGTACTCCAGCTCGCTCGTGCTCAGAGGAACTCTTCCACCATTCGACGACTCTAGCGGCAAACGCTGCTGCAGCCCCCGTGGTTGCAACAATCCCTGTCATCACCTCCGGGAAACATCCGCCTGTGACAGGGCAGGAGGAGGAGGAGGAGGAGGCGAGGAAGGGAGCCGCCAGTGCACCGTTAGTCGCAGATGCAGAGCGGGCCCGGCAAATGCTGGCCTCTCCCAGACACTTCACCACCCCGAGTCCCCCAGACTTCCTTCCTGTGCCTGCTGCCATGGCAACCGTGACAACAGCAACAACGGATACAGGCCGGCGGAAGGGAAGGGCGCTGAGTGAAAGTGACGACCCACAAGGAGGGAACTCTTGGTTGGACAGCGGCCTTCCAGCAACGTGAGCCCCGTCCAGCAACTACACTACATTACTACTACTACTGCATTTTATGAATTCCCACCGCGTTGTGAACTAAAACTACATAATTCAACTTTAAAATCAAGGGATCTGAAATGATCTTTTTGAATCTCAGCATGTGACCTCGACCTCAGATGCTCTTATCTGGGATGACTTAACTACCTTAAGATTGCATGGCTTTTTTTTTTTTTGTTTTTTTACATGAATGCAAATCGATATTGTTTTCTAAAAAGCAGTTGTTATTGCACAGAGAATGCATGGAAACTCTGAAAGATATGTTTATTTTATTTCCTTGCTTTTTTTCTGTTATTAAGAGATTTAGAGCAGAAGAAACATCTGAGAATGTGCTCTTTGATTAACTATGCATGACCTTATTTAGTTGTAAACCTTTGATATCTTCAGGAGACACCAATAGGAGATAACAGCAACGGACACTGACCTGAATTTGATCCAATTTGAACCAAAATTATTTGGACATTTTTGAATTAGGTCTGCTCGATTATGGCAAAAATCATAATCATGATTACTTGGTCAATATTGAGATCACGATTACTCATTGACTTTGGAAACATCATGCATTTATTGAACTTTTTAAAAAACATTTATAACAGTGGATTTTCTTGAACTTTAAATATAATTCAAAGGAAACACGAATAAAAATAATACATGTTAAAAAAAAGATATATATAAATATACTGTATATACATTTAAATAAATAATATAAAATAATAAATTAGATCGAATATGTTGTAGTACAGTGCCACAACAATCCAGTCAGTAACAAAACAGGCAAAGCGCACAAAACAAATAAAACACAAAACAAAACAAGAGCATCATTGTGAAACGGAATGCGGCACAATAATCTTCTAATCAGGATTATCTTGTTTCCATCATCGTTGGAAGCCAAAATCATAATTAAAAATAACATTTGATTAATCAGCCTTATCTTGAATGCATAAATTGGTCCAAACCATTATCAATCAATCAAACATTCCATGTATGCCAATAAAATACAAAGTCCCACTGTATCACAGGCTGACGTCTTCCTACATGGCAACTAGACATTTTACTACAACAGACCATATATGGCAAATAGCCATCTTTGAAAGCTATCTGGTCCTGATTTAGCGAGGCTTCTCTTAATTCAGTCTCCTTGTTCTCTTGTGGCGAGAAACCGCAGGCCACGCGTGCTCTCACACCCCTCCGACATCACAGAGGCAGCGCCATGAAAAAAGACCGTGTGAAGACCTTTTGTGGTTGAGGCCAAACCTACAAGTGGTGGTCACAGACAGACAGAGAGCCACATCCTTGATGTTGCTCTTGTGCTGTCTAATAAAAGACGCATGTGCTTCTTCTTTTTTTAATAGTTAAGTGTCCGCTGCATACTGAGATCATTGCCATATGCATCTGTTGTATGCTGGCAGTGGTTTGCAGGGATGCAGTGAAGTTGTCTCTTCTGCTCTGGCTGTGTTATGGATAAGACTGCCCCCTTGTGTTTGGTTTGAGGATCAGCATTAAACCCAGAAACTGACAGATGCATCTGTGCAAAGATACAAAACAGTATTAATGAACCATTCTGTATTAAATCTGTCATAATTAACTCATTGTCAGACGTGATCACAACAGAATGTTACCCACTAGCTGTCAAATATTCCATCTCTGTGTTCTGATATTCACATGAGTGAATGACGTGTATTCATTTGTGATTGTGCTCTCTCTCCATGCTCTCTGCCTTCTGTAGATTCAGCCGCACACATAGTGTGTCAGATGACCCACAGTAAGTTGTCCATTTAGCGCTCAGCTGTCTGGCCCAGCACTGCTCTGCACTACAAAACAAAGTCAATAAGTCATTCAATCTTTCACTGAGTGATCGAATTGGATTTTTACTTTATGCAAGTGGGAAAATCTGCCAAAGGTTGAAGTGATTTAAAGGGGACCTATAATGCTCATTTTTAGGTTCATACTTGTGTTTTAGGTTTCTACTAGAAAATGTTTACATGCCGGTGGCTGCTGCACCTGTATTCACCCTCTGTCTGAAACGCTTTGTTGTAGCGCCCGTCTCTTTAAACGCTCCTCCCAAAAAAGCCCAGTCTGCTCTGATCAGTCAGCGTTTCTGGATCTGTGCCAAGGAGGGTAGAAAGAGGAGATGTCAGGGCTACAACACATGCGCAGTAAAATCTGGTCTGCAGTTGCCGAAAGCCTCAATAGATGGTGCACAATCATGGAACCAAAAAGTTCTGTCAGGCTGAATCATTGAGCGTGGTCTCGACCTGCTCTAGATGAAAAGTGTCCTGAGATAACTTTTGTTATGATATGGCACTATAAATAAAATTCAGTTGAATTGAGTGCACCGGCACCCACAGAGCACCTGAGCGGACACCAACTCTTTATTTCGATCACCGTCCAACATCGCAGCTCCTGTTACACTGCGCATGTTCTACCCCGTAACTCGAGAGCGTGTCCCGGCTTACATTTAAAAACCTCGACCTGTGCTCTCGCCATCTTTGTACCGTCCGTCATTGCAGCCGGAGAATCACTGTAACGGAGTTTAGCAGCACTTTCTACCGTGAAAAATCACCAATAAAAGCTTCTAAACCAAAATCTACACAATCTACACATGTTCCAGCAGGAATGTGATCCTAAATTGGGGAGAAATAACATCGGCAACAAAGATTACAGCTTTCCCTGACGTTAGCATGTAGCTACATGTAGCAGTGTATGTAACGTAAACACTGCAGTAACGTGCC
>JAOVVB010114082.1:0-12692 GCA_028570985.1 Heterobranchus longifilis
GCAGCGAGTCACGCTGGATGCTATTGATTTGCATAGTAGCCTCGACCTCAACTCTCTCTAAACATGCTGTGGCGCTACCAGAATGCACTGCACAGCATAGACAATATATACATAGACATAGGGCTGCACAATATATTGTTTTTTGTTGTTTTTTTTAAATCCTCATCGCGATATCAACTTCCGCAATAAACACATCGCGAAAGACTGCGACACATCGCAAAAAACACTCAGGGGATTTTTTGAGTTAGTTAAAAGAAAGTATTAGTATAAAACTGCATTTTAAATTGTAAATATCATTATTATTTTATGGTGCCTTTTGTGTTCAGTTCAATAAAAGAATGTTGGAAATAATTTCCTTCCTTTTTTATATTCAACAAGCAATTTGTTGTATTTTAGCAGTATACTGAAAGAGCAACTGAGTACACTTTATTATCTGTTTATTTATTGCAAGGAATATCATTATCGCGTTATTCAACACCGTTATCGAATATCACATACTTTCCTCATGTCGTGCAGCCCTAATAGACAATGAATGGGAAGCGTACTGTCACACAGTGGTAAACTGTTTGGCTCCAAACGCCATGAAAAACAGTCTGCTTGTATTTAATTCATTTTTTGAAATTATGAATTTTATATTTTAGAAAGGAGAATAGGGGCAGTAGTCTGAAAACACAAATATCTTTCCATACTTTCTTTCCTTTTTTCTATACTAATCCAGACCTGGAAATTACTGACATCAAATTCCAGAGCTACAGAGGACTGCTGGCTCCACACACACCTCCCTCACCAATAAGTTGCAGATTGATTGACGGGTGGATGTCATGATATTATTGGTTGATATTATTGGTTGTATTATTGTTTTTTTTCCCACTGTCCTGTATGATATATCCTAAATGAGCGCAGATGACAGGCAACTTCTCAGAACGTCTTACCTGGAAGTAGAGGCCGGCGGTGGACCGTGCCATCAGGTTGTTGAAGTGCTCGTGGAAATCCTTACTGAGGATATCCTGGGACAAGGTCTCGTAAGGGTCAAACGCCTGCTCCTATAGACGGGGAGAGAATAACTCAAGAGTTAATGTCGACACCTGACAATATTCTTACACGACGATACGGATGCTGAGGTGCAAGCAGCATGACAGATACAAGCTAATACTATGCTAACATGCCATCCCACATTAGCTGAAGTATTAGTTAATGAGCTGATCATTTACAGTATTTAACATTTAGTTTTCTTAACAGGTTTACAGACAGTACATTCTGCAAACATAGTAAAGGTGTTTACTGTATAACCTTGACGAGAGGTCCTAGGATGTGCTTTGAAAATGTCAGATGATTTTTTCCACTCTGACGTGGTATGTGGGTTTATTGTGGGGTTAGTAGAAAAACTAGGACTTGAGGTTTCCTTGTTTCGTGTCACCCTGGTGCATCTAAGAGGTGCAACATCACTTGTTTGATTGACAGTTTGAAAACAAACTTCACACATTTTAGTTTGCCATTAGCTATCTGCACGATTTTGCATTTTTAACTAGTAAAGTGTTTCTCATAGAAAGAACTGTATTTGGGCAGCCCACTCAAATAGATTTTCCTGCATAAAAGGAAATAAAAAGGAATAATAAATACGATGTGTCTGTATTAGTTCTTCCTTTTTAACAGTGTGCTGGCAGATGCCATTGAAAAGTCTGCTGGAATGATGCATTCAAATGCAATCATACAGATGGGAAATTTTACTTTATTAATCAATTGCAATTTTATATAGCTTTTTAGCTCAGGGATTTAACTCTCAATTTACAATCACAAATAAAATCTCAACCAAACACCTGTGAAATTGTTTACAACCCTTGTCAAAATGCATTTGCAGCATTACTACTAGAATTAATTTTTGTGCATTTTATACACTTAGCAATTCAAGCATTTCATATTCGGATTAATACATTTGGCAGCACACATCTTGAACTCGTGACTTTTCAGATCAGAAAAGTTTCATACCTCTGCTAGATCTTCAAAGCAGCTGCCCACCAGCGGATGAGGGCTGCCGTCAGCCGTCATCTCCACGGCGTCCTCGATCAGTCCGAGCAGCTTCACCGTCAGCTCGTGGATGTCCAGGATGTTACTGAAGATCACCTCCACATCCTGCACAACAAGACAACAAGACAACAAGGGGCACGTTAATTAGAAGGTTAGAGATGTGGGACTGAATCCTTAAACCAACAAGGAAAGTCTGCTGCAGGGAGAGGGACTAATTACTCTATTACTAATTACGCCTACTTTTAAAAAGGTAACTCCACTGATTTTACACATCACAGTCTGTTGACAGACATTGACTCGAGTTGCATTGTGGGTAATGTAGGTGCCAGGTTTTCACTACACTGCAACAGAAGTTATCTTCTTGTCTCAAGTCTTATTCAAGCACATACATCCTGTCACAAATCTGCTTCACCACATCTACATTATCAGGAAGTTGTTGGTTTTTTTTCCGGCAAAGGACCGTGGGCCGCTGCGACAAGGACTTCATACATGGGGTGCATGCTCCACCAGGGTGCCCCAGCTCTGTCGACCATGTTTTAGGAATGCCACGGGTTCCACACACCAGTTAATAAACTCATGACAACACCGGTGTTACCGATTACACTGCAAACGCAGCCCATTTTTGCAGCCGCCGGGTCCAGACAGGAGGCGGCTGCCCACTTCTCATGTTAACTGTTCAGACCACAGCCGAGCTCCGTGTCTGGCTCACAATCTAGTTTCTGATCTATTTTCTCCGTGAGTGAATCTGTCAAGAAAACACACTGATAATCTATTATAAACAATATTAATACATTAGATATGATTCAAATCATCTGATTCTGCACTTTTGTTTTTCACTTTGACACCAAATCCGCCCCCATTGTAGAAAAATTAACTAAATGGGTTTTATTGCTATTAAAAAAAAGAAATAGGACGGTGGGGTGGTAGGAATGTAATATAATCAGTGTATGCCGAAACACTGTAACACCGACTACCGACGCCTTCTCAGAGTCACAACTCTGTCAAATCTCAAAACACAGAGATGATACACCTAAGTTTGTATTGAGTGTGACGTTCATTGTCTCCAATATCCATCGTTAATATAAGTCCACAAATCTGCTTAGAAATCATAGAAAAAAAGAGTTGAAAATTAGCAATAGTTATAAACTCTCTGTGCAGCATATCAGTTTTATACTCTGTATTGGAACTATGCTAAATTGCATCGTCCCTATCAAATTAAATTAAAGTTTTCTTCAATATCAATCAGTCTGTACATCTATAGGTACACTGCAAACAGGAATTCTGCATACTTTTATGGTACCAATTTGCCCAAATGTAAACAAAGTAAATATAAACGCTGCTGTCTGTGTCCGCGGGGGCACAGTGTCAGACAGTTTTCATCATCTTACCACGGGAAACCGACGATAACCAGGTTACAAGTGCATGTAAACGCACAGAAGGTGTTTAACCATCGGAGCGTGTAGCAGGGTGTTGCTGAAAGAGCTCCCATTCTTGGCCTACTTCCCTTGAATAAACAAACGCTAAATCAAAAAAAAAAAATAGTGGTGAGAATGAGCTCTAAACAACAACAACAGGCTCAATTTGCCTGAGGAAATCATTAGTCAAGCAGACGAGAACCCTAAAATAGCACCGAGTGATTATTGACTGCTAAAGTCTGAAAAGAAGTTGAGTCCTGTCATTATTTGACCGTAACACTTTCTTGACATCTCCCAAGTAATTTCAGATTATGCTGCGTTTCAACAGACATAATTGAGGTTATTTTGGCGAGGTCTGCAGATGTTGTTCCTGTCTCAACATAATTACATGTTCTGCATTCCACTGGGCCTCACAAAGGTTTATCCTCCTCACCCAAATGATACCACAAATTACCCAACCCAAAATATGCAAAGCCACAGCGACCCATTAAACTCAACTTTCCATTCACTTCTTCTCAACCCACTGTTCAACTCTTTACCCTTACTCATACTTTTTTCTTTCTTTTTTGGAGAATTCAGAGCACTTAATTGCCATATTGGACACAATGTAATTAGCAATTTGTTTCTTTGGTTAACCCTCTGAGACAGATATGTCTATTTACTGCAGGGGTCAGAGAGGATGGGTGGTGCCTCAGGAGATGGCAGAAAATAGTTTTTTATCAGACATGGACATATTGGCTGTTCCAAGACTCGAGTATGTGACCTTCTGCACACGGACAGATTAGTTCTTAAGTGGCTTGTACAAGTGATTTAGGAGAACTTCACCAACTTTCTTGTATTTTGAATTTTCTCTTAAGACACGAACAAAATGTACGAGTGATCCAGACCCCTCGTGGGACTTTTATTTTTCATTACTTTGAAGCAATTTTGAGTTTGAAAGTCTTAAAAAAAAGAAATTAAACTTCGAAATTATGTTTCTCATTTTTCTGTTTGAGTCTGCAATTCGGATTGTAATATAATTATAAATGTATTCATACAGCCGAATGGTATCTCTCATGAACAGCGTCGGAGAAAGACCGATTTTTAATGTGAAACTGCTTTATTCAACGTTTTTAACGGTTTTAATCACCTGGTCTGTTTGTTTTGGAGAGGAGGAGACGTCTGCAGATAATTCGGGTCCCGGTAAAAACCTCCTGAATGATGAACACTGAAGGAATCCTCACAACTCCTAACAACTCCCATGATCCCACGCTACTTTATTGTTTTGACCCCTAGCGGCAGAAAATTACATATTGTGCGTTTAAAGGGAACGAGGATAAATGCAACTGTCTCCACTTCAGGTTTAAATAACAAATCAACACCGTAAAATCTGCTTGGGTTTTTCAAAGTGCTTCCTGATGCTGATTACCAGTTAGCCGATTACAGACTTTCAGTTGTAATCTTTCAATGTTCTTACGCTGGATTTGGCTGAAATTGCTTTGTAATTAGGTTCACAGTTAGTTGAAACTTGACTTGTTTATAAGCTGGCTTTAGAGTGAGCAGGTCGCAGCTACTCTATTCAGCACAAGAGTTGGAGTATGTCTTTGCACCTTTCATTAATATCCGGCACCTTTAGGTGAATAAATCCATTGGGGAATGACGATATATTAAAACAAATACAACAAAATACGTGCCCTTAATTCGCACATCAATATATTTTTTTCAAACTGTTTTTCTTATCAGTACTTGCACACAAAACGCAAATATTACATGGCAAAAAAAGCAAGTTTTTTTTTCGGAACAAGGTCGATTTTCTGAGCTTTTGCACCACAAATAAAGTTATCATCCAATCACGCTGTGTTGTTTACTGATGAGGATTATAAAATAACAACACGGAGGCTCCTATTTATAATCTACAGTCAGAACCAGGATGGAAAACTTGATTACTCCTTTCAACCTAAAGGCAGAGCAGATCCACTCCTTCCCTTCTTACCTTTCACAATAAAAGCCCTAGACATATACACCACATAACTGTTTACCAGAGGGAACTCAAATTCACTCTGAGCATTTTGCTAAAAGGAAACTCATATTAGCTTCCAGTAGCTTAATGTTAAACTCTACACCATCTGACCTCAGACAGACAGACGCTGCTCTGGGTCACGTCCCTTGGGGGTAAAAAAAAAAAAAAAAGATCACCTCCCGGTAGTTGGTCTTCTGCCTGCGTGAATTGCGAACCTTTTATTGAATCATTGTCACAAATTCGCATCGCTGCCAGTATGAATAGTTTAGATTTTCGTGCCATTTATTCGTCTAACAGCCTTAACTGTGGAAGTCCTCCTCACCTGAGGCGTGAAGATTTTGGGGTTGGACAGGAAGTGCTGGCGGAACACTTTGATGATGAGGTCGAGCTCTCGCAGGTACTGTCGCTCCTCTGCGATTTCAAGCCTCACCAGGTCGTCGTACGTGAGCTCCCCAGAGGACGACGGCTCCTCTGTGCACTGAGACATCAAGCCGATGTCCTCCTCCTGGTCAAACATGTCCATCAACACCTGCGAACAAACAGTGGACACCATCAATCAATCAAAAGCAATTGTTTTCTGAAATGCACAAAACCTGCGTCCATGAAACTGGGTGCTGTACACAGGTGTCAGCTTTTCCCTCACGAATTCTCACCTTGTCTGCGCACATGGACACCTTGATGTCCTGCTGGCTGATTTCATAGTGCCGAATGTTGCCGACATAGTTGCCCGCCAGTTTCAGTATGTCTGCTGATATGTATTCAAGCACGGCCACGATGTACAGGGAAACATGGTAGTCCACTTTGTAGCCCAAAACCTCCTGTTGAAGAAAAGCAGAATAACAACATATTAAGTATTACACATGGGTTAAACATCAGCTCAAAATGATTCTTAGTGTCTGTCTGAACCTACATGAAGGACCAGATCAGTTTAATTAGTCTGAACCAAGCTGTCAAAACAATAAGACAAATTGGATTACAAATATTTACCAGCAACTGCCGTAACTCACACCTTCAGACACCGGAGCTTTTTTTTTTTCGTGCCATTAATTCACACCACATCAATATTTTTTTTTTCAAACTGTTGTGTTTGTCATGGGTACACAAAGCGTGAATATTACGTGCTGAGAAATTTGCAGAGCGAGGTCGATTTATCGGAGCTTTCGCCTCGCAAATAAAGGCATCAACCAATCACGTTGTGTAGAACGCAGGGTTTTTCCTGCATAAAGGAATTTTACACTGCTGTCTGCAGTCACACCCCCCCAAAGGCCCATTCTGAGCCAGGAAAAACCCTGGAATGGACATATTCAAAACATACACTATAGTGTTGCTGAGGGTTATGAGTTGTCAGCCTTGACAAAGGCAGCACATACCAGATCCACTCCTTCCGTTCTTACCTTTCACAATAAAAGCCCCAGACATTGTATAACAGTGTTTTTCACAGACTCAGAAGCTCATTCAGTGAGTGACTAAGGACGCCTCAGTGTTCTACTTAATGGAAACTTTTAGATGTGGTTTTTAGATGTAGCACTTTTCAGCTGTTAATCACGTCTCAATTCTATTCAAACCTTTTATTGAAGACTTGTTGCAAATGTCACAAATTCACTGCCGGTCTGAATCATTTTGATGCAAAAATATATTCTATATATATATATATCGTCTATATTTTCCATTTTCGTGTCATGAACATTGCTTCCATCCAAATTATGTTGATATAAACTCATCTTTTGACCTAAATACTTTCGTAAGACTAAATGACAGTCTTAAACATTTATTTTTCCCATGTTGCTATTTAAAAAAACATAATTTTGGGAGTGCAAAGCGTTCTGTGATTGATGGAGAGACTGTTGGGGTCTTTACCTTGAGCAGTGGGTGTATCTTGTCCACGGGGAGAAGTAAGGGGTTTCTCCTCTTGCGTTTCTCAATAGCTGACTGGGCGTCGGCGATCGCCCACTTATCTATCGGGTGGGGAAAGGTTTTCTGGACGCGTTCCTGGAAAAAAGGGAAATTACTCTTATAACACTTGATAAATTTGGAAGCATTAAAGATGATTGAAAGCTGCAAGTATTCAATTAGTTATGTGGAATGCTGCTGTGGAAGCACGTGATTCCTAACTGCATTCTGTCAATTTACAACATATTTATATTTCGATGCTCCGTAGAGTGCCTTACCTCTACGTCCTGCACGGAGCGAGGCTGGGCCACACACAGCATGTTGAGCAGCTGTAGGATCAGCTCCTCGATGTGCTGCAGGGCATCCTCCTTCGCCAAGAGGTTTGGATGGACCTGCTTCTGTACCTGAATGTGAAGAGACAAACGTATAAAAAGAGACATGAGTGACAGCAAGATGGTTGAAAGAGCATCCTGTAACTTCAGAACTGGTAGAAGTTTTGGGGGGGTTTGATTTCGGTTTTCCGTCAAATTTCGTCCCAACTCCTGCTCTCGACAAAACTCTGAGCGTTGCAGGCAGTTAAAAACAAATGAGATTTTAGTTTAATAATGTTGTAAAATATATTGCTTGTAAAAAGCGTTTGCTTGATCCAGGAGAAAGCACGGTACACACGCACGTATGTGCACATGATGATGTTTCTTTTACACAGAGGACATGATGTCAACTGAAACTGTGTAACACGTGAAGCTGATGGTAACACCTGGTGTGATGCACCTCAGTTAGGCTCAGGTCACATTTAATGACGTCAAGACGGCAAGTCCAGACAACAGCTTCTCTTGGTCTTAAGGGGTCGTGGTGGTGGTTTTTTGCATGTTTCAGCCCATTACCTAAGAATTATACGTCATTTTCATGGTAACTTGCCAAATTATACCATGAATATATTAGTTTCCCTTTATTTCACAACAGTGTGGAAATCGACTTGCAGAGGCATGAAACATTTGGTCACCTTTTGCATCATTATTACTATGTAATAAACTTACTGCAGCAGGGGGCATTTAAATAACACATCCTTGTTGTTCAAAGAGAAACTTTTTCCAACCCATTAAGAACTAAGGGGCCCTCTAAAAGCATTCTAAAACCTAAGCATGGTTTGAAAACAACCTCCTAAATTGGAGGGTTTTCTGAAAAACTTGACAGAATTGTTAACATTCACTAAAACTAAACGCCCTTTGAGCGATCTCATCGAATGTGGATCCCTCTGGTAACTATCGTCTGCCCATGTCATCATGTTTCACAAGGAAATATGTCACATTGTGGAAGATAAACACACTTTAACTGGGTTTCACTTTGACTTTAAAGCATAGACTGTATAAAATGCTTTAAAGACAGAAAACAACCAAATTCACACTTTGACATTGTTACTTTTAACCACACAAATCAGGAATGCAAAGCTTTTTGGCAGCCAATTGTGGAGTCTCTTGGATGTTAGTGTGTCCTTGAATTCCCCACCAAGACAGATAATTCATTAATAAATAATTGATTCATTTGAAGCCAACTAAATGCTCACTGTGAAGTTACACGTAACGTCTCTCAAGCAAGTTTCAAGCATGCATGTTTTTTTTTTACTGCACTGAGAAGAATGGCTGCCTGGAATGTAGGAAAACAATCTAAAACATATGAAACGTATAAAATGCTTGTTCTGCACATGAAGCATACACAATTTGACGTTTGGGCCAAAGCACACAAATCCACCAGCATCTTCATGTGAAATCTGGCAGCACACAACAGATAAATCCAGTTTCCATCAAGGCAATTATTCAGCCTCAAATTAAGAAGCAACAATAAATCTGTCAACAAATATCATCTCCATAAGAAGGGAGAAAAAGAAATGTATTTAAAAATGTCTCTGCAGGCTTTCTCAGTGGTGGGTGGAACCAGTCTGACAGAAGGTGTGGTTTCAGGTGCAGACAGCAGAGAAGGTGTGGCTTCATCAGGTCTACAAGCAGAGGGAGAAGGACACCCCCCCCAACCACCCTCCAACCTCCCAAAAGTTGTCGTCATTCGGGCCGTGCCCTCTTGCAGGAATGCTGTCAGTTGAGATACTATTATAGCACCCAAAGCAGACTCAGAGGGGGAGAAAAAAAGAGAGAGAGAGAGAGGTGGATAGAAAGACAGCCTAACATTTACTCTCGATTCACAAAAGCCAGGCCTGTTCACATGCTATGCTAGTGATGGAATTACCCTGGCATATAGTAAAGTGGGGCATTATGATGACAAAACATTGCCTCCGGATTAAGGAATGTGAGAGGAGAGTTAAAAGGTCAACGCAGAGCGAGCTTCACGCATTCTTGTGCTCTGACTTAACAGAGATGCAGCGACGGGCAGGATGTCCCCTCTGTCTCCAGTTCATTTGTTGAATTTGAAGGTGAAACTGTCACTTAGAGGATTATAAAAGACCCCCTTGTTCTCCTAGATCTGTTTTGGATTCAAATTCTGATTCATTAACTACATTCAGATGCTTCTTAAAACAAGAGGAGCTGGAAAATCTGAAGCCCCGGCTCTGGCCTCGTTTACGTTTCTGTACGTCATTTCTGTTTTGATGCACACTCACAAGACCTAAGAGCTATAAATAAGCCACAAGTATAAACTTTACTTGGAAAAAAATATATATCAAAGCAGAAGTACGTTATGAGATATATCCTCTGGACCGCAAATAGGCACTTGACCAAATTCCACAGGACACCAGGAGCTGTGAGTCACCACACTGAAACTACGGGGGTTTCCCCTGACTCCATTCACAGAATAGTTGGCCCGTTTCTGAGAGGCCCACATCCAACAAGTGTCGTCTATCTCCAACAATGTCAGGATGGGACGCAGAGACACAAAAATACACAAATCTGAATGTAATTTGAATAAAAGCATAAGTGAAAGTGAATTCAAATGCAATACATACAACTGTTACAAAATGAGCTGCTGGATTGTATTGTTGTACTACAACACAATAAAGTCTGTGCTTTAGTCAATTTAAAGGTCCCCTGTTATGCTCATTTTCAGGTACTAGAACATGTTTACATGCTTTAATGCTCAAAAACACATTATTATTCTCATACTGTCTGTCTGAATATACCTGTACACAGCCCAGTCTGCCCTGATTGGTCAAACTGTCCGGGTCTTCTGCATCTGCACTCTCTGTGTCTCTGCACCGTCATTGCAGATGGGGAATCACTGTAACGGCACTGTAGCAGCACGTTCTACCTTTATTTAGTATAGTTGTGACATCACATCTTCACAGAAGTCCTGGCGGCTTGTTTAAAGCCGTTTCTGAATACGGGCTGTGTGCATTTCTCCATGGATTGAGCGTTTTGATACTTTCACTGTATTTATGTAGCACATAGACCTGCTTTATATAAATCTCACTTTTTAACAATATGGGACCTTTAATATGTAACAAGTTTGCTAATTTCTTGTTAAATCAAATTTTCCAAATTCATTGGTTCCAGCTTCTCAAATGTCAACATTTTCTGGATTTCTTAGTTTCCTGATACTGATCTTTGGCATTTGGATTAATCTGCAACAACTTTGAGAATCACTTAATTATTTAAGTGACAAAAATGACTCAAGATTACTCAAATGTTGTAAATACGTTATGTTTTCTTAGTCTTATTATATGATAATACACTGAATATATTTGGGTTTTGGACATGACATAAGATATTTAGACATGTCTCTTTGGACTTCGGACACTTGTGATGAGCATTTGTCACTATTTTCTGAAATTTTATAGACCAAATGATTAATTGAGAAAGTAATCTGCAGAATAATTGATAATAAAATGTTGCATCCAAGCCCTACCTGCTTAGATAGTAAATTAGTTGAAAAAACACCGGGACAGCATTTAATTACATATTTTCCTGATTGAATCTGGTTTGAAATGACACTTTAAGATGAGCGAGCTGCTCCCAGTGAATCTGTCAGTTCTGCTTAATGACGACGTCTAAATTGAGGACTGAAAGCAGAGCGGGGCCATGTGCAGGTATGACTGCTGCTCAGAGTATTTACAGTGCCACTGAAACTTGATCCTAATGGGTGATGGATGCAACACGGTCTAATATAGTTGGCAGCAGACACTGAAGTGAGCGCAAGCAAAGTGAAAGCAATTGAGTGGAAAAATAGCAGGGGAACTCCTGAATTTGAAAAGCACTCAAAACATCAGAGACAAGAGACATTGTTTTTCTCATGGTAGGAAACACAGCTTTTCTCTTGCAGGTGAATTCAAAACATCCTCCCTCACTACTTTGAATGTGCAACAACTAAAATGTGCTCAAGACAACAGATTCTGCACAGAATGTGGTGTAAATGTCAAAGTTATCACCCGTTATGCATGGCAAAATGAGCTTTCTTCTGGTGGAAAGTAGCAAGATCTAGTGCTGAAATGATTAAGCAATCAATCGATTAATCAATTAGTCAAATCAACAGAAAATTCAATTTCAGCAGTCATTTCTCAAAGCAAAACCCCAAATATTCACAAATGGTTTTGCTACTATTCTGTTCTATATCATTTGTAAATATGGTGGGTAATATGGATAAATTATTCTATACAATTAGGGCTGCAAATGATTATTTTCAGTATCAATTAATCTGTTGTTTATTTTCTCAATTCATTGTTCGATGTATAAAATGTCACAGAATTGTGAAAGATGGCCCCCACAATGCAGGATTTTCCCTGCCATTAGGCTTAGGTGCAGCACCTCAGTGTTTTTTGCACCGCAACTAGGCTGTATGAACATGAGGACGAGTTTCTGTGGTTATGTTGACGCTCTCGCTCTGAAACTTTCTCTGGATTGGAACTTTTTGAAGCATGAGAAAGTGGTGCATTATAGTAGTAGAAGCGCCATAGCTCTCGCATGCCATTCAAATGTTTTGTTGAGGATTTTCCTATTGATTCTAAATCAGCACAGTTGTCTCCCTCTCTGTAGATTTTTTTTTTTTTTACTTTACTTCAAATAGGCTATGTAGTGAGTTTGTGATTATTTGGCTAATTATTTTATATGGCTTTAGAGGATCTCTCCCTTGCTGCAACTGACAGAGCCACTAAGTTTTATGCAAACTATTGCGCGATGATGTCACCAATATGCAAATGAGCACATGGCGTCATCTGGACCAAAGCCCTCTTAATCGTTAATGAAAATTGCTGCTGATAAAATTTCTGCAGATCAACTAACTGAATAATTCCTCGACACATCACAGCACCTCACCACATTGATGCAAAAATCCAATATTGCCATTGAGTAGCCCTGCTCATTGATTTGCAAAAGATTTGCAGAAAAGTCAGCAACTATTTTTGTTTAATGATTTTATTTTTGGTA
>JAOVVB010114092.1:0-12692 GCA_028570985.1 Heterobranchus longifilis
TGGGCCGCATGTCTCATAGTTACGTGCGTTATGTACGAACTACAGTGCGTTACTTCTCGTAGTCATTGCTACGAACAGGGAATGAGAGCAGCCTGGACAGAGCAGGATGTTATACACAATTCATGGTGCTATCAGCGGCCGCAGTCCATTCTTTGTGAATTCTTCCAACAGTGTAAAGTTTGGTGCTGAATTCTCAAAACCCCCATGTGTGAACGCATGTCAGCTTTTGTCCTTCTAAAGATAGCGATGTGATTATGTCACCCCCTAAAGGTCACGGTTTCTATTGTACAGGAAACGTGTCACCTGACCCAAATATGTCTAACGCTGATTTCATTGAAGAATTTTTTTTATTGACTCAGTTTCAGCTGTTTCTCCATCCTGAGTACTTTTAGAAACGCTGCCTCAGAGATCAGTCACCACTGTGACGTCCACTGTGCTCTGCTGCGGCCGCTCTCTTCACAAACTGCTCTGTGTAATAACACTATGTGTCACATCATTTCATTGTAAAGACGCTACAGTTTGTCTTTACTGGGATTAGCTGCAATGTTGTTGTTTTTTTTTCTTGTGGTGCTTTGGTTTGGATTGGTGCTATTAGTTCACTGTTGTTGTCATTGTTTAACAATTGTGCTTTTTAATTATTTAGAATTCAAGTTGAGCCTTTTGTAATAATATCAGTCTGCAGAGCTGGACCCCTCACCCACCAGGGGCCCTCTTTGGGATCATTTCTATCAGAATATAAGCTTTTAATTTAAACTCCCTGATTTGGTTAAAGTGACCAGTAGTGCCCTGCAAATCTCCAAATCACCATGCAAATTATAGAATTAAGTCAAATAATGTAACAATTTCTGAAGGGGCACTGTGCAAAATATTGGCATTTCCAAGCTCTCAACAATTTGGGGATCATTACAATAACTTATTTTGGCTGCATTAAAGGAATACTTCACCATCAAACTGACCATTTGTATCAATGTGTGTTACACTGAATTTGTGAAAAAATCTTTGTTTTTTTCGCGTGCCTCCACGGTGAACGGAGAATCCAAAAACAGAGAAAATTCTTGATGACTTGAAGTAATAGGAGGCTGCGTTTAACAACAGCAAAACTATATCAAAACATCCGTTTACAAATAGTCTATTACTATTCTATTACCTTACTATTTAAAACCGTCCAGACTTGCACTGACATGTTTTAAACGGATGTTTTGATAAAGTTTTGCTGTTGTTAAACGTGGCCCCTTATTACTTCAATTCATCAAGAATTTACTCTGTTTTTGGATTCCTAGTTCACCGTGGAGGCACGCCACCAAAACAAAGTTATCTTCACAAATTCAACGCAACACTTAGTAATTGATATACAAACATTTGGGTTTTGGGAACACCTTGAAAAATTTTGGGTACTCAGATCGTGGGTGGGGTCTCAAAAAGTCAAAAGGTTTACTAATCCATCCACGTAGAGCATAGAAACATTATTTAATTTAGATTTTTCGTACAGTCCATTTGTATGCCATCAGCTGACTCACCCTTACAGTATTTTGGTGTTGAAACACCATTTGTATCATTTTCAGTTGCACATAAAGTTTCATAAGATATTTCTTGTTTCAGTGTCTGAAAGGCATTTTATTTTTCTCTGTATCTACCTGTGCCTATAATAAAGGTTCACACTGAGACGTGAGCCGGTTTTATCTGAGTAAATAAGAGGGACAGTGCCGGTAATTGTTGTTTTGTTTTTTTGTCACATGCTAATTATAACATGACATGTACTGTATGCTGTTCAATACTATAGAAGATGAATCCATGTGTCCCCCATGTACATCTTTTTAAAAGGAAATATTAAATTGATTAAACATGGAGCACTGTTGATTCTAAGAAATGGGATTTGAGCTTTCTGTCCTCAGCTTGTTCTTGTGCTGAAATAGCACACTTCAACATCCAGACAGGTTGAGATCATCCGTCATCTATTTCTGGATCTGACGGCGTTCATGGAAAAGATGAAGCAACGACTTCTTCCTTTTGTCTGAATGAGGCTGAGGCATCCCTCGTCCATCGGACTTTGATGACGGGGGGCAAAAAGGGTCAGTTGATTGTGTGTGCGTGTGTGTGCGTGTGTGTACTGTATGCACCTATTATGTACATGTATATGTGAGTAGTATGCTCTCTTCTACCGTCCTTACATGTCTCAAGACGAACTCTGTTTCACATACTTGGCAAAACAACAAAACCTGCAAGCTGCTAACGACTTGCTAATCTGTAAGAGAGTCCTGCATCCCAAAACAGCAGCATGCAAAGACATCTTGTTAGACTGCACCATAAACAGATTATTTCCTTGGTTTTTGAGACATTCAATGTGTAGTCGCGTGAAATTGAAATTCATTTGAATTTGGACCACATCCTCTACGTCCTATCGAAAGTTTAAGAGTGACATCATCAGTGCAACTTTTATAATGAATGATGTATGCAGGGGGGCAGGGCCTACCAGGTACAGGCCCAGGGGCCCCTGGACCGAATCTCTATGAATGACTTAACATTTCTTGTTTCTTGGAAAGACAATCAAAACGACCACAAAAACAAAACAAGATGCAAAATGATCACAAAGGGAAGCATAACCGGTCTAAAGACACGTAAAACAGCTAAAAAGAGATGCAAAGTTACCACAGATGCAAAACGACTACAAAAGATGAAAAACATCCATAAAGAAACACAAAATGAGACGTAAAAGTAACTTTTTTGTCTCTTTCGGGTGGAGGAGGGGTGGAGGGTATTTTACAGACAATTTACAAGAGTTTCAACTAGCAGCGATTCATTGATATTAGAATATTTAAAGTTGTGTATTTGGCATTCTTCTTTTTCACCAAATAAGTAATATCGCCTAACTATTTATAATGCACTGTTTACTATTGTCAAGAACCATGGCTTTAAGGTGAGTCTTAACACATTTTTCCCTCCCGCCAAGTAGGTGATGTTTACTTTTCAGTTTGTCTGTTTGTCAGCAGGATTACGGAGAAACTACAGGCCCGATTTTCATGAAACTTGTTGGAAGGATGTAGCACGGGACAAGGAAGAAGCAATTCAACTTTGGAGTGGATCCAAATCACAGGATGGATACACAAATTATTTTTCACTTTTGTTAACTTTGCGAGATAGGTGGCCTTAGTGGCCTTTTTGCTCTAAAAAAAAATGCAATAATTTGTGCATGCACAGTGCACCAGCCACATGACAATGTGAGAGGTGACACAGCCAGGACACTGTCAGGAATGTGTTTTTGGAAATGTAAGAGACAGACAAATTCAAAATGGTCAAAAGACCATTTTAAAGTATTCCAAAAGTAATCCAAAGTATTTAAAATATGTTTGTTAATTTGAGTAATCTGATGGAATACATTACAAATAACATCTTAGGGCATGTATTCAGTAATCTGTAGAGGAATCCGTTTTAAAAGTAACCCTCCCAACACTGCAGATAACACAGTGTGTAGTAATAGTAGCTACAAGTGGACACAAGAAGAGGTGTCATGCCTCACCTTTAGGGGGAAATTATTGAGGGACGTGTTGTGGGAGCCGGTGCTGCAGCGAAAACGAAGCTGCTGCTCATGAGCGGACTCAGACGTTTCCATTCCCATGTTTCCCGTTAACACGTCACGCCGCTGATACGCAGTGCAGGTGATGCCTGTGAAGTGGGCTGGTCGAATGAAGTGGGCCTCCATCACGATGTTCCTAGACACCTGCACGTATCAAAATCAAATGTAAATGGTAAAGGTTGTGTCCATGTGTTGTCATTTGTTATTTGGTCATGCAGATAAGGTGTACAAAATATGTTAAGAAATTGATTGATTTTCTGAACATCCCATTGTTTTGTTGTGTTACATGGGCAAAATCATTGTGAAAATATAACTAAAAATATGCACCTTTACACCTAAGTTGCAAATTTACACACAACTACACATACATGTATTTCCTGTTGTCAGTGTATGTGTTAAAACAGTCTCATTAGTATTCACAAATGCATGTCGAGTTACGTAAAACACAATGCACAAATAACTGCATTTGTATCTGTAAATCTCTATCTGTGCCTCTAATTTTTGTCATATCATCATTTGTACATCAACTTAGCATTTTTCAGTTGAAATATATTTGTGAATTTCCACCTATTTGTGTGGATTCTTTTGAGATTGTTCTACTGTGCTGTTTCACGCAAATTCCACAAATGTAGGGAGCATGTGACTTTTAAAATGTCACGTGACTCGTGTCTCTTAAAACACAATGCACAAATAAATGCAGAGTGATTTGTATATAAAAACAACAACAGAAAAGTAAGGTGGATAGTCCCTACCATGGAGAAGTCCTGAGCATGACCGTGTAGCTGAGGCCAGGCCAATGTCTCGAGTGAGTAGACGATGGAGCTGCAGGCTCTCTTCTCTCTCTGAGCGAGAGCGAGGATCTGATCGTCCACCTGCATCAGGTTACTGCCCATCTCGACCAGCACCTCCGACAACTGCAACAAACACACAAATAATGTCAGGAGACAACATTACACACACATACCTGCACAGCCCAGGTAAAAAAGGGAGTATACTGTAGTGCAGGTGTTCCCAAACTTTTTCAACTTCAGACCCAAAAGAGAAATTTGGTGTTTCCCCGGGACCCAAACTTACAAAAATACATCATGAATTGCCATAACATCTGCATTTAAAACCACTGATAGAGAACACAACAACCATCAATTTAACAGCACCTGTAAAACAACCCCATAGTAAACGTTGAGTTATTTTAACGTTATGTGAGAAACTGAACTATGTCACATGCATAATTACATACGTATGTCTTGTACATATACGCACGAAAGTGAAGTGATGTAACAAATGTACTGACTTTAACTCAAACCATGATCTATTTTAATTTGGAAAATGGATTTGCATTGTTATGCATTTTACTCATGACCCAATTAAAACTAGTCTGTGACCCATTTTGGGTCCCGACGCTAACTTTGGAAAATAATGCTTTAGTGTGTGTCGGTGTATCTGACAGTTGAAGTCTTATCCTTTCTGCTCAAATTCTTGTATTTTGTCCATGAGCCCCTGTAATAACTTCCACTTTTCTTTTTTTTTTTGGTGTTTCAATTTTGAAAAACGCCAGGGAACCAACTTACCCAAACTTGATTTTGTATTGATTAGAGTCACCTGGAATCATCCACCTCCACTGCATCCTGCCAAAAAATATATAATTTGAAAAAGGGGAAGATTAAATTATGGAAGTGTGAATGTACCACCTGAGGTCACAGCACATGGAGGTAATTCATCACTGTCATTTCAACATCAACACCTTTCCAGCAGGTCAAAAAGCTTCCTCTGATTAAACATCAAGTGGAGACGCCAAGGAGAATCAAACCAGTGAAGCATCTTTGGCCTGCAGGAGACGATTTTTTGCAGTCTGCTAAGCAAGACAGATCTCCAACCAGTCCTATGAGAAACATTTAATTATAATGAGGTTACATCGCTCACAGCAATTTAACATCGTTTTTCTGAGTGATTTTTTTTGCTCCAAAAATAGCAAACTGCAACCTTGTGAATGATTTGTTTTTGCCTTGTTTTTTTTGTTTTTTTACCAGTGGTCTATGGTGACCTTATTATATGATGCAGTCCAATACAAAAATCAACACTCACAGTTGAGTTGATTGTGCATCTCCTATCTCAACAAGGAGTGATGATTATGCTTTGCAAAGCTAATACATATTGCAGCCAGGGCTATTATATTGGATTGCATTGGATTATTATGTGTCAACTCCAATGACTATTCCCATAACATTCAAAGTGAGTTCAGTGTGTTACAAAATTCATATTTTAAGCACAATTACCATAAATATATGTGATTTAAGTCAATTTTACAACATGTCAAAATGTCTTCTGTGAAAAAGGCCTATAGCTGACTAAAAGATGGCAAACAAACACTGATGTGCATGTTAAAAAAAATCAACTAATCATTATTCTAAAGTGAAATACATACCAGTCTCTGCTCCGTGCATTGACGTCACTGCGACTGAACCGGCTGCACTACGGCTCGTCAAACTTGTGCTACTCTCTTTCCCGAGCCAGACTGACTGATGGGGAGAATAATTCATTTAATGATATAAAGTTGACACTGCTCACTGCTGTCATCGCAGGCGTCTCCCCTGGTACCAGCAGAAGCCCAGACTGCTGGCTCTCCCCCTCTTTACACACAGACACGCACACACCCCCACACACAAACACACACACACACACACACACACACACACACACACACACACACACACACACACCCTCCAACATCAACTCAAATAAGAACACATTTTTTTCACATGAAGTCCTGCCCTACATCTCCCACTCGTCTTCACTACAGAACTACTTATCTCGCAGTGTTTGCAAAGGAGGGAATGTATTAAACTCAATATGTTTCATACCTTCTGGCAAATAATAGAATAAGCTGTAAATGGTCCTCAACGAAAAGACAACCTCTCTTTAGTCTCAAACGGAGTGTTGGAACCTGAAAACGTCTCTACCTGTTGTGTCTCGGCAGCACGGCTCTGATCACCGCTGAATCAGTCAGACTGATTCTGTTTTAAGGGCTGACTTCACATTACTTCTGTCTGTGCGAGTTGTCATCAATCGTTACCCAAAATGACAGCTGGATCAGGAAATGCCAAGCACACGCTGCTAGAAGTACAACAAAGATATTTCATCATCAAAACATTGCTGGATCAAATAAATTCGGGTGATGCATCTTTAATGGCGCCTATAGCAGGCATCGGGAAGCATTAGGTTTCTAAGGAATAATCCACCCTCAGGTATTCTTACACTGTTAGTTACCATCAATCCGTGACACTCCTGTGATGAGTGTTTGTAGGGTGCTTCTACGGTGCACCCACTTTACCCACCCTCCACTTCTATTTCAGTTTGTGATTTCCTGTTCCCCTAAAGGCTTTTTAACAAACCCCAGAGAAGAAGAAGCTTTTATTCAGAGGTGGGAATAAGAAGATATAAATAGAGCAAGCTCACCAATTAGTACACACACACACACACACACACACACACACACATGCACACACATGCACACATGGGGAGTGTCTATCATTGCTGTCATGCCCTTCATTCAAAATTAAGTTTGTCTTGTAAGGGTATCTATTGCATGCTATTGTGGCTACTGTGTGACAAGAAAGAGTCTCTTTCTCTTCTTCTTGTATGGTTGATGATTCCATCCATCCACTTCATCCAGGTCACAGAGGGAGCAGGATAAACAGGGCAGTCCAGACGCACTTCTCGCTAGCTACATCCCCCACCTCCTCCTCCTGGGGGACACAAAGATGTCCCCAAGCCAGATGCCCCGGGGCCTCGTCGCAGTTGGACATGCCTGGAAAACCTCTAAAGGAAGGAGACATCCCTGTCAGAGGTAGGGATGGGAATTGATAAGATTGTATTGATACTATTGATTCCCCATATCGGTCCAATTCTTTATCAGTTCCCTTATTGATTCATTGTCTGGTTTAAAAAAAAAAAAAGGCCTACACAGTGCAACAGTTTTATTAACTCTGAACACAGTGTAGATTAAATGAGAGAATTCTCAGGTCTTAGAAAAAAATCTGCCTGCGTGGCACTAATATTATTACAACATCGGATATTTACCCTCGGAAACGGATGTGCTACTCGTTTGGGAAGCAGTGGCACTTGTGCACTTCAAATACATATCCTGAAATTGAAGCCCATGTTGCATAGAAAGATGTTTCAGCTTATTAATGGCATTTCCACCCTTACTTGAAATGATCATTTTACAGACATTACAAGCAGCACGGTTGTCATCTTTCTTCATGATTTGGACCGTTTCTTCTTCTTCGCCGTGACTCCTTCTTGTTGCAAGTTTCCAACAGCGTTTGACATCTTTGTTTTGCAATGCACAACTGTCAGAAAAACATGCCGGCATCAATAACTGGAATTGATAAGCTCGGAGGCATATGATTCCAATGGCTCGGACAATTTCCCATCCCTAGTCAGATGCCTGAACCACCTCCACTGACAACTTTCAACAAAAAAGAGGAGCATTCCTTCTCAGAGTTCCCCTCGGATGTCTAAATCTCTAAGGCGCAATCTCATTTCTTTGGTGCACCCATGACCATAGGTGAGGGTAGGAAAGTAGACAGTAGAGTGGTAAATCAAGAGTTTGCTTTCAGACTTCCCTCACCACAATATTGTGCAGACGTTCACCAGTCCACCTGTCGATCTCATGCCCCATCTTACCCTTTCACACAAACAAGACCCTGACATATTTGAACTCCTTTACTTGGGGCACAAACTTACTCCCAACCCAGTGAGTAGTAGCATAGCCTCAGACTGCCGACTCTCATCCCAAAACTTCACAAACCGTCCCAGTGCGCTGGAGGTCACAGGTCGATGGAGCCAGAAGAACCACATCATCCACAAAAAGCAGAGCTGCAATCCTCAGGTCCCAATACCAGATATTCTCCACTCCCTCCTGCACCCTGGGATTCTGTCTATGAAAATCACAAACAGAATAGGCGACATGGCACAATTACTGCAGAGCCAAACTCCCACTGAGAACACGCTTGCCTTCCTGCTGAGGATGCAGACACATCCGTTGATTATTGTTGAGGCAAAATCATCGAGGCGCTTTCTCGAAGTCTAAATCCATTTTTAAGACTTTGCAGTGAACATTTCAGTTTTGTGGCATTTTTCTAAAAATGTATATTGGGAACCAGATGAATCTGCGAGCTCATGTTTCATTTGCTCTGGCAGATACGTCTGGCCCACCTCCCATTCAAACCAATCACAACTATTTATTTTATGTGGGGCGGGTTTAAGACGATGACTTAACAGAGGAGCGTCACCGTCCTGTAGGTCCATCTAGGCCAACACCAGGCTCACGAAACTCAGATCAAACTGTCAAACTCGGCAGTACTGATGAAATATGAAGACTACTGTAATGTGAGAAAGTTTGCGACCAGGCCGCCATTATTTTTCCTGCTTGAAAATGGACCAAGCACTGCCCTGACTTGCATGTGTCCCACAGCGATACATCACACATTTCGTTACTCTGATTGGTTGTAGGTCAATCCAATTGCATCCATGGAATTTTGGTCTGTGCCCCTTGGAAATCGAAAATGAACTGAGAGGTTCCAAACTTATACGCATTTGCGAATTAGTCTGGTGGTGCAATACCAGGCCAGCAATTTTCTAAATGAATGTGCAAATTACTGTCAGTTAAATTCAGGGCCAGGTAATATTGCAGCATCGCAATGAGAATAGCAGAAACAGGGGTTAATAGGTTCCTAACAGCGTCTCATTTTTAGTCCCCCTGCTCAGCAAGTGTCATGTGATGTCATGTCGTGTAATTTACTGAGGTTATCGACGGGAAAAACACAAATATGGCGACAAACAACAACATGGGCCATATACAAGGAATACAGTCAACAGCTGTTTAATTTAAAAAGACAATATGGCAAAAGCAGAAGCACACATGCTGTTCAACATGATGTATTACATTAATCAAGGCAACAGTATGTTGTGACAAGCTCTTTCATTTATTTTTGGGATGCTGATTTCAGGCAGGTAAGGCATGCACACTTGCAACAGACAGTAGCGTTTTAATTGCGGTTGCAGATATTAATGGTGATAAGAAAATATACCTGTGATATACTTATACTTTACTTATAGGTAATTTAGGGCAAGTTCTTTCTTTTGGTGTCAAATACCAGATGATTTGGATATCAATCCACTGAGTTTAGAGCGAAGTGAGATAAAAGCACTTCAATACAGTCAGATTCTTTAATGCACTTCTTTGCGCAAAATGTATTTGGTTCCATTTCCATTCTTCTTTCACTTCAACCTCCTGCTCTTACAAAGTCCACCTTAATCAACAACCCTCTGAATCGCACTTTATTAATTATGGTATGTCGATTTTACAAATAATTGCCTTTCTCAGGTTCTTTTCCTCTCTCTCCGACTCTTGCTCACACACAGTATGCATATCCATAATTTCCAGTCTTGGTGAATAAATGTAGTCCATAAATGATAAATCAAGAAGATATATTTCTCTTTCCTGCTTTATTGCAAATTCACAGTCACACACATTCACTTCTTTGGCTTTTTGGAGTGTAACTTTATAAGATGAAAAGGGATAAATATCATGAGCATATGCTTTTCCTTAACCAATTAAGGCGCTAAACATAAAATTAGGAATCCAGTCGACCACTCAATTGTCAAAAAGTGGCAGACTATCGCCAATATCCAGACGCTTCTCTATGCCTCTCCACCCCTCCTCATTTGTTGTTGTCACTAAGTGTTCATTTCAGGTGATTTTCAGAGAAGGGTGCAGCCGTGCCTGTCTGACATGTAGATGCTACTGATGCCAGCAGCACAGGTGTGCATGTTGGCAACGAGAGACTCACGCAGAAACAGCTCCGACAGCTGAAAACTCGGTGTGATATCTCACTAACAACTTCAAAATACAGACATCACTCCGCTGCATTTTAATAGCAATACAAAATGAAGTAGATAATGTATATAGAGCCATTATGTGAGCAAGGGCAGGCAATTGTATTGAGGGTACAGCATGAATTAGAAGTTTCTAGAACAAGTGAAATGTGATGCATGGCCTCTGAGGACCAAATAACAAAGCAGATTGTCCACTGTGAATACTAATTACATTGTGGCCCAGTTTGGAGGAAAACTTGGGGACAAAATGTTAAGCTACAGCCAGATGCCTGGGAAAGAATGACAACTCTCCGCTTCACTATTCCAGCTCCTAATGACAATTTGCAGGATTCCACCTGTGTGAGAATTGCTTTTTTTTTGTTCACAAACAGTCTGGATACATAGCTTGGCATCATGTTCATTCACAGCTGTCAGGCCCCCTTTGCACCCTGCGTCCGTCTTCAGCAGGGGGATTCTGTATTAGCTTTGAGGAGAGCAAAACCCTGCAGCAGTCGGGGGGATCATTATGGGAGCCACGTCTCCTGCAGTAGCTGGTAGCTACAGCCCTCGCCGTGGTGCAACTGCTGACAGGATGGAATTAAACCCAGTTTGAGCTCTGAGAGTGAAGGCCGTGACCATGAGAAATTTCTTACAGCAGGCTCTCAGAAATCACAGCGGTCTATGAGGTCCGTCCTCAGTAAAGCGTCCTGCATTGCATCAACTGTCAAAGGAGTATGAGAGTTGCAAGACTTGGTGGGAAAATTGCAGAACATTAGTATAAAAATGTGCTCAATAATAGAGAATATGTATTGCCTTTTTGCATGTGTGTGAGCAGATTTAGCGTTTTTTCTTGCATTATAGACACCAGAGTGGTGATCTTTTCATGGAACTCTCGGCAAAAAAGCGATAAATATATTTTCCAAAATGTCGAACTATTGCTTTAAAACAATGCCCTTCAAATCAATGTGTGTGAATCATAGACTGTATAGATGGATGACACTTCTCTACTTCCTCCCACTGTACAAAAGAGAAGCCAAAATATCACAGATAAGGGCGCTGCCATCTTGTAATTTTGCAGCCTGAGTCTGCACAGTAGTGACCAGGCGGCATCAAAGTCCTGCCCATACACCTGTCAATCACAGCTGTCAATCATCACATTTTACCCCATTTTTATAGCATCAAATAACTAATTAAAACTCTGCCAAGAAAGAGCAAGCGCTTTGTGTTCCCTCGATGAGTTTTACATTGCCCACAAAATATCAGCTACATCTGTCATCAAATTATGTCAGAATGCCAACATCTTTGTTTTATACTGTTTGTGGACCATAGACTGTATTAAATATGGATGTAGTTTCTGTGAGTGGGTTTTTCAGCCCCAGAGGTTGCCGCTTGATAAAAGTATTATAACGTGCATGTGTGCAAGTGCACGCCTGTATGTTAAACAGCTTGTGTGCAATCTGTCTCGCTCAGGAATAATAGGGTAATGTAAAAAGGACTGAGGGTCAAAGGTGATTAATTCTCTACTGCACTTGGAGTACACATCAATAATTATAGCAAAACAAGTCTATTCTGCAATTCATGCATTACTCTGGGCATAGGCATGTCTTTCAGCCATCTGTCTTTGTTGATTATTTCATTTTTCCCATATTTCCACTTTTGTCTTTTTTCTCTAATTCACTATTTCCCCTCGATGATGTCCAAAGCGCCTGATGCAATGTGCTGGCATCCACTCATTAACACCAAAGTCAATGGGAAGGAGAAGGGGGCGACATGATTTGCACAGGTCTGTGGGAGTTAGTAGCATGGCAGTCAGGTACCCAAGGGTTACATAGGAAGGAAATTGGATCTAGAGGGAATGAGAGTAAGCCGTGTGATGTCATATATTACAACAGATCAGTGGAGAGAGGTGGCGTATCGCTCATTACAGAGAGCAGTGAACACAGCTGAGCTGCTGTGTAACATGACAACTGGCTGCAGGAGCCATAAACTCCAACAGGGTCTTATATGTAGGTGGCAGTAACTAACTGAGCGGCGTACCGCGTGGGTGTGATTCACTGCCACAACTATGAATCTGCGTTGACGCTTGTAAAAAGCCAAGACAGTCTTCATATTGTTGTCAGTATCTGTATCCTCTCTGCGCTCGTCTGTGTGAGCTCTTTTAGTTGAGGTTACACATTTATCACCTCATGTATCAAACAAACAAAACATCGAAGAGAGAGGAAGATACACGTGACAAAGAAAA
>JAOVVB010114110.1:0-12691 GCA_028570985.1 Heterobranchus longifilis
ACTTTAATACAGTTGGAGAGCACAAAACTTTGGATTCATGGTTAATGGCTGAACTGTCCCCAGTAAAGAAAAGAAAAGAAAAAGAGAAGAAGAAAACAGCGCAGGAGAAGTAAGAGAGGTTAAAAGACACACAGAGCTGGAGGACAGATAAATGGACAGACATGACGTAAACGCATCGGAACACGGTATAAGCTATGGCAGTGTTTTTACTTTTGCCAATTGCATTTACGCTTCTAAAATCATAAAACTGGTCAGATGTAGATCTAGATGGCACTAGAGGAAAAGTCAGAGGATCTCCAAAGTCAGTAGTATAATTTGTCTGAAAACCATGAACATCTGTACACCTTTTTGTGTTAATCCATCGTATAGTTGTTGAGATATTTCAGTCTGGACTGAGGTGTTGGACCGACCAACAGTGCCACGGCTAATAACTGTGAGGCAGTGCACATATTTCCACATATGCAGACAATGTAGTTTCTATTCTGTTCTGTCCCATGGAGGCAAACATATCTACAGTAGTGTGTTGAATCTTAGCCTCCCTCCCTCTGGTTACATGATTGTAAAAACACAATTGTTGACATTAAATACAAATGTAAAAGGAAAGAAATACTTAATTTCTGATTTGTTAGGGGACTGGATGGATCGCCTTTAAAATGCAAAAAAAAATTTGGGTATAGCCTTTGGCAAAAATGAATCCAAACAAACAATCTACAATAATGTTTGTGATGTGAGATGGTTCACTCAGTATTGATGAAAATGAATAATCCTCTCCCTGAGCCACTGAGCTACAAAACCACAGAACAAAAGCTTTAATCTGGACTTTCACCAATAGACAAAACCCACAGCTGCTTCCCTGGCAAATAATCCTGAAACTGTTTTTGTGGAGTTGAACTGTAACACGTTTATATTCCAGTAAAATCAACCCAACTTACTCACAGTGGGGCAGCTCCTGGATTTATCTCTCTTAAATATTAAAGTCTTAGTTCTTTTGTTTCTCTTTGTTTCTTTTGATAAAGGCTTTTTTTTTTCTCCAGAAGTGTTCTTTCTATCAACCAATTAATCAGTGAGTTCCAACAGTATTGACAAATCTGTTACTTAATGACTTTTTGTCTACACTTTTCCTGAAACCAGGGTTAAGCTGCAAACAAATAACAAAAAACTAACAACAAATACATAAAAGATCCCACCAAACATGTTTTAAAACATAAAGATACTTTGCTTTGAATATATATTGTATGATATGGCTTTTCCTCCACAAAAAGATTCACGTACCTTGTTAAAAAATCTTAAGAACACATTCATCCTCCAATATGAATATGCAAATATTTCTTATTTCAAAGTTTAATTGCTAGACACGAGATGTCTCCTACTTCCGTTGTCAGTGTTTGTGCATCATACTGTGCAGGCTGCGTCCAGACATACAAAAAATAATGCACTGTAATTTGTATACAACCCACGTAATCATTATGACCCATACTGACGTTTGTTGTTAGGCAGCGACCTCTAGTGGCCGAAGAAATTATGACAGGAGCAAAGGAGGAAGTCAGGTGACGTAGTATAAGAGCAAAAAATGCTGTAACATTCAACGTCACTATGTAAAGTATACGTACAGAAGCATTTATTTTAACCCAAACCATTATCTTTTTTCTAAACTTAACCAAGTAGTTTTGGTGCCTAAACTAACTTAACTTAAAACTAACCGTCGTGGACTAGGAACTAAATTTGGCCCTGGAAATTTTCGTCTCTGCCAGCCCCATTTAAAGCATCGACGGTAGTAACGTTATTTTTTAATAATAAATGTGTTATCTCTAAACATTTTGCAGAATTTCACTGAACTGCCAGTCCGAGCCTGTCGCCGCTTCACAACATTAAATAGAACGGTCATATTTCGTCAGATCATACAAATCTTTGTGCATACGTTTCCATAAGAGAATACAAACCGTATGAGAATACGCTGCACTGTGTAAGTTGCATGTTGCACCATGATGTCACAAACACTGCGCATGCATTACTCTGCACAGTAAAGCTTAAAGGTAACTAACAATAAGCAAAACACACTTTCGAGTGAAGGGGGACTTTAAAAATCTTACATCACTTTTAAAAAGTTCACTAAAATGTCATGCTCAGATCAAACATGTTTGTTTTCCCAGAATATTAGTGATGTTTTGTTCTTGACAAACGTTAGATTTTACTAAAAACACCTCTGCGTTAAATGAAAGATGTCAAGATTCAGCATTGTTGCCAAGAAGACATTCAAAAAGTACCAGCCATCAAGCATTTGACAAAAGATGATATAAAAGACGAGAATTCTTTATTGTGCATTTAAAATTATTTTCACCAAACAAGCCATCATCAGAAAAGAAAGTTACAAAACAAAGCAAATAAATGGTTTTTCAATTTCAGTAAGGAGAAGAATAAACATTCACTTGCAAAATTGACCATAAACAATAGAAAAAACACAACAATGAAAAAATGTCTAAAGATGAATGTTGCCAAGACAGAACAAGATGCACTGACAACAACAGGGGGAAGCCATTGTCTGATTGTCTGTGGATCACACAAGAACGCATACAGCGGGCGTGTGTTCCTCAGTCATCAGCTACAGAAAATCATTTGTTTCGTAGGAAAAACAGGAGACAGAAACAGAGAGATATTCTCCTGGGGCATGAAGGAGTCAGAGGGCTTTGTTTGCCCGGAGCTGCTGTGACGCCCCGGTGAGACGGCGTGGGCGTGTCCACCGGCCCACCTGGGAGGATGTGTTGTCGGGCTACGGAGGCCAAAAGGAAAACCCTCCGGGTCTCAAAAAGACGGATCACGTCACAGAGAGCAACGTGACCGACTCTGGTGCCAGCTCAGGAGGAAACCAGTTCCGTCCAGACTGTCAATCAAGTGTGGAACTGATGGATGCTTAAAGCCAGGGGCGTGTGCAGGCAGTGCAGCTGCACTGGGGGCCAGGGGGTGAGGGGCCCGCCGAGAGAGCAGGCCCCACCAACAGTGTGTTGGGAGGAACACGGGCCCTCGTGAGTGATTCAGATTACCACCTCAGAAATACACCTGTGTTCAAAGAAGGACTCGCATTGAATTAAAAATGCCTATAAGTTGTTATAGGCCTTTATATGCCTGTAAGTTGCTACTGTAAGCTAATATGAGTTTCCTTTTAGTGAATTTGAGTTCCCTCTGGTAAACAGTTACATGGTATATATGTCTAGGGCTTTTATTTTGAAAGGTAAGAACGGAAGGAGTGGATCTGCTATGCGCTGCCTTTAGTTTGAAAGGAGTAAAGGTTCGGATCATAGACTGTAAATAGGAGCCTCCGTGTTGTTATTTTATAATCCTCATCAGTAAACAACACAACGTTATTGATTGATAATTTTATTCGAGGTGCGAAAGCTCCGAAAATCGACCTTGTTCCAGAAAAAAATTACATCGCTTTTTCGCCATGTAATATTCACGTTCAGTGTGCAAGTACTCATAAGAAAAACAAGTCAGACGAAAATATATTGACGTGCGAATTAATCGCATGAAAAATACGTGCCTGGTCTGTAAAGGCCTTAATGGTGTGTGTGTGTGTGCACTGATTTCTCTTATTTACCTAAATTACATTTTGGTGTTGGATATTTTTTTCTACCTTTTCTACCACCAGACTAAACAAACTTCTAAAGAGGTCACCCAATCATCCGGTTTCCTTTCTCATAAAGCATCACAGACCGGAGCATGAGCATGTTTTCTGATACATTATGTACGAATGTCACAGTACATGATTTCTTGGGATTAAAGTCGTTAAGATTTAAATAGGTGGCTGCAGTTTGGAGAAGACATCACACAAAATGCAGCTAATAAAGTAACAATCTGTGACATTTTCATAGAAATCAACTCAGAATTTGAATGTTTTTCCTGGAAAATCCTCTAAACACATTAAGTGACATCTTTCACTTTTATACCAGTAACACAGTGCAGTCCAATAATGGACTAAAAGAAGGTAAACATTGGTAGTGCTTTGGGCTGCACGGTATGAGGAAAATATGCAATAATATTGTTGAATATTGCGATAACGATATTACTTGCAATAAATATCAGTCCTGCCTTTCTGCTGTTTTCAGTATTCTGCTAAAATACAACAAATTGCTTGTTGAATTAAAAAAAAATTAACATTAAACTGAACACAAAGGGCACCATTTTAAAAAAAAAAGAAAAGAATGATAGTTACATTTTAACAAGCAGTTTTCTATCAATACTCTCTTTCTACTAACTCAAAAAATGCCTGAGTGTCTTTTGCGATATGTCGCAGTCTTTCACGATGTGTTTATTGCAAAAGCTGATTTTGCGATGACGATAAAAAAACGATATATTGTGCAGCTATAGCAGTGATCATATATAACACACAATTCTAACCTAACAAATACAATTATATAATCACTCTTTCCACGCCGACAAATGTAGAATACGCCTTCAACAAAACATGACTTTGCTAAAATATATTATTAATTCAATTTCATGTTCAAACACCAAATAAAACAAGCCGTTCGGTATCTTCAGATTCCTCCTTCCTTTGCTCGCTGTGTCGAATGTTTAGCAACATGAAAGGAGGGAAGCTGCCTGTTTCCCTGTGGAGCGGTAACATCTCTATTTGTCGTCCCCGGGGACCGGCACTTGTCAGCGTGCAGCTCTACAGAGATAGATCCCTCCTCTGACTCTGAGGGAAATCACCTCGTTTGTTTTGTGTCAATCCCCTCAAATCCTACAGCGCCATTGTGCTCCGGCTGCCTCGGCACTCCCCTGCTCTCCCCAGAGAGTACAGGCCGCATTACTTCTGTCTTCACGTGAGAAAGGTCAACTTAACAATACACAGAAATAGAGTTTATTCACCGTTTGTATAGTGCTAAGCGGTAATTACTTCAGATGTAAATTTATACCGTTGCCGAGCATAATACTTGCTTCTGATTGGCTGACAGAAATCCATTAAAGCTGTATATCAGGACACGTCAAACATAGATCTGACAGCTAAAGCGCGGGTAAATCCCTCTTATAAATCAGTGCTTTAGGCTGTGAGTAACCACAGAAACAACAGACCTACTGACCACATCAGCCAAAAGAAGTTTTAAAAAAAATATGGATGAAACGTTTTTGTTTTTTCTGTGGTTGGTGGCTGTGGTTAAAGCGGTCCTTGTCTCTGTGTCTATAAAGATGTTTTAAGTGCAAACTGTAAACACATTGACATATTAAGTAATAAGATGTTACAACAAACGTGTTAGCTTGTACTAAGCAGCTTATTACGACCCATATTTACGTTTATTAATGTTATATTATTTATATTATATTAATTATGACGGGAGCAAATGAGAAAGTCAGGTGATGTAGTATAAAGAGCGACAAAGTCCACATAGGGAGGAGGTCGGGGTGGATGGATGGGTCAAACAAACACATGACTTTCACCCAGGAGGCTGCTGTTCCTGTCTCGTGTGAAACCAAAAGTCAATGTTGACTTAGAATATTTTAAGTTCACTTGTGAGTAAAGGAATGTAACTGAAGTAACGTAACAAACGTACCTTTTTTTTTAACCCAAATCATGATTCTTCCCAACCTTAATCAAGTAGTTTTGTTGCCTTAACATAACAACTTCAACCACGTTATGACCGTTTATGTTGGAAAGGCTGCTGACCGTCGCAGCAGTGTCCTCTTGTGGCGAAATGCGCGACTGTGCCGTTAAGCACGTGGAGCTGCGCAGTCAGAGGCTTAACGAGAGGCACGTCGGAGAAACAGACTTCATTCAAGTGGTGTCAGTTGTGTGCGTCTTTGATGAACCGTGAGTAAAGCCAGTTATTTATTTCTGACTGAGCGGGACATTTATTGAGACTTTCACATCATTTTGGTTTATTTATTTAAGGTTGTTCCTGCTGATGCTGAGCTTATTTACTCACCATGCACCTTGCTCATGATAACGTTAGCTTAGCTGCTACTTTCTGGTGAAACTGTTGGATGTGGACAATGTTATTGTTTACTGGTATGTTAATGACATCGAAGTCTGTTTGCAACTCAAAGGAGCGATCAGTGTAATTTCCTTCCTGTGTATGTTTGTAAATGGTTTTATATAACTTTACTGTTTGTTAGGATAGTTTAGGTATGAGGGGAGGTCATTTTGGAAAAGAGAAAATGATCTGGCTCTTTAGCTGCTAAATGCTCCACTACTGTATGTTCACCAGTCATTAACTTTGTCTGTCATTTGGTGCTGAGCAGGTAGCGTACATTCGGTTTATCATAGGTTTTGGGATGAAAACTACAAATAAAACCTGATTATGGTGCTGGGTGATAATTCTCTGTGGCTTTCACAGTGCACATAGTCCTTTGATCCATTGTTAATATTGATTAGTGCAGCTTTAACATCAGCATCGCTGCTTATCTACAATATTGTATTTCAATGTGGCCAGCTGGCTACATGTTAATGGTTCTTTGCTGACCCTTAATGAAATTCATTTTCTTACATTTTCCTTGCACGCTGCATGTATTAATTTCTTTCTATGGCCAAATGCGTCCCTGTATTTCTATTTATACTAAACAGATGTGATGGTTCCTTCTGCTTTGCAGAGCTGCTAAGCCTAAACGAAGTTCATCACTGTGTGATTCAGCTGCAGGGACCAGTAACGATCCGACGCCGTTTCAAGGCCTTTACTCTCTGACATCTTATGGTGAAACAATGCATACCTGTCAGTTTTTATGGGAAAATAAAAAGATGCAAGGATACAGTTTTTCAGTAAAAGTATGGACAATTAGCAGCTTCAGTAAAATGTATCCACACTGACATTCAATAGCTCATATTGTCTGTATGTATTTATACTGTATGTATTAGTAACCTGTCAATCTTGTCGGCTTTTCACACCTTGGCGATCATCAGCTGGACTCAGCAGCTGCTGCAGAACAGGACATGTTTTCTTGGTATTTGCAAAGTGCAGATGTGTTACATTAGCGATGTGGTAGATACTGTAATCGTATGTCATCTCCATGTAATTGTATGTTAGTTAGTTTCACAGTTGAGAACAGGAATCCTTCCTCTGGCCTTTGAAGTTGGCAGATTTAAAAAATATTGACCAAGAAAACAGGTTGTGTGAATTGTGTGAACTAGGTTGAGATTGAGAATGAATCTCATTTTCTTTTATATTGTCCTTATTATGATGATTTAAGAGCATCTTTATTTAATGAAATGTCTGATAAAAAAATCCAGAAATGTTTTGGTGCACTGATGATGATGAGAGAATGGAATGGTTGTTTTCTGAAGCCTGGAAAATACGTCAGGATGTTTTATTTGTTTAGTATTATTTGTAACTTATACTGCTACTCTGGTTTCTGGTGTCTGTTCTTTTAGTCTTTTTTGTGTTTGTAAATGATGGTGTCTTGTCAGCCCATGTGAGCTGGGCATGTTATCCATGCAAGACACAATAATAATAAAAAAGCAATCAATCAATAAAGAAATCATATATACAGTCCAGTCAACAAACATTCAACTGTTAATTCTATCACCAAGTAAACAAAACACTTGTGTATTTGGGTTTCCTCCTCCAATTAGCCTTGAGGTCACGTAAACAAAAAGACAAACAGTTATATCCCCAGTTATATAGATGTTTGCTGTGCCATGGACCTCCCTTAATGTATCAGTTGATACTCATCTGACCCCACAACTCAATTTAAAACACATGAGCTAGGCTTCATCAGAATTAAAACATGAATCCCTAATAAATGTTAATTTAATTTTTAATGTCCATATAATCTATATACCCCATAAACCTCCCAAAGTTCCTAATATCATTGCTGCATCTGTATGACTATATAATAAACAATGGGAGCATTGTAATTACGCCTACAGTGTCACATTTGACCACGTGACCTGCACCCACCACCTAGGTTTCGTTTTCGATGTTTGTAAACAGAAACTACCGAGTCTCCTGATCTGTGCACGCGCCCTGCAGCCCTGTATTTAAGACGCGCCTGTCAGCATCCACAGTGCGAACATACAACTGGTGTGAAGAAGATGCAGTTCTCCTCTGTGGTCGCGTCTCCGCTGCTGCTGCTGCAGCTCTGCATCAGCACCCTGCACTACTTTTTTGTGAGCGTCTTTTCAAAAGTGTGTTACTGGAAACCCAGAGTCTGCAGAGGAACAACATCATCAGTTTCACCTGTTGACAGAAAAGTGGACCAAGAGGAATTCCAAAATGCGACGACTCCAACAAGTGTCAACTATCACTTTACACGCAAGTGTAATTACAAATGTGGATTTTGTTTCCACACTGCAAAGACATCCTTCGTCCTGCCTCTGGAGGAAGCTCAGAGGGGCCTCAGTCTCCTGAAGGAATCAGGTATGTTTGATCACTGTTGGTGAAAATAACTATATTTAAGTACACTAAATTACCACTATATAGTATTTAGTATACTTTTTCAAAGTGCACTGAAATACAGCTTAAAATGAACTTACATTTAAGTGCACTTTTGGTAAGTATACTTAAATACACACTTAAATTAAACATACCAATGGTGTATTACAAATGACTTGAAAATAAATATACTTTCTGTACCACCATATGTATTTGTAGTTTTGTATGCTTTTCATAAGTACACTGAAATAACACTTTAAGAATTGCAGAATTAGTATATTTATTTGTAGTACATTGAAGTTGAACTAAATGACATCTGTTTTGAAGTACACTTTTTAAAAGTGCATGTAAAATCTATTTTAAATTAAGCACCAAATGTAAAAGTATACTTGTAATAACTTTACTTAAAATATATTTCTAATGCACTAAATATACTTTTTTTGTTGTTGCTTGGGTTGTGTGGTGTCAAATTTCACATTCATCGCTCTCTTTATTAGGCATGGAAAAGATCAACTTCTCTGGTGGAGAGCCATTCTTGCACGAAAAAGGAGAATTTCTGGGGAAATTAGTCCGGTACTGCAAACGGGACCTCCAGCTCCCGAGTGTCAGCATCGTCAGCAATGGAAGCATGATCAAAGAAAAATGGTTCCAGAAATATGGTAAGACTTGAAATTAGTGTCCGCTTTGTAGGACAAATTCATTCTTCTTCTGTTTTTTACCATATGGTACCCTAGTTGGGAGCATATTTTAGTCTAAGAAAAATGCATTTGGCACCAATGTTGTGCATGATCTTAAAAACGATCCTCTCTCTCTCCACCAGGGGACGATCTGGACATCCTGGCCATCTCCTGTGACAGCTTTGATGAATCAACCAACCAGCTGATTGGCAGAGCTCAGGGCAGGAAAAGCCACATCGACAACCTTCACAAGATCCGCATCTGGTGCCAGCAGTACAAAGTGGCATTCAAAATCAACTCGGTCATCAACACCTTCAATGTGGATGAAGACATGACGGAAAACATCCTCCAGCTGAACCCAGTCCGCTGGAAGGTAACGACACAAAAAGGGACAGTGTGTATGTTTGTGTATATGACATCTTGACACCAGGGCTGCATAATAAATAGTTTTTTTGGCAATGAACACATTGCGCAAGACTGCGACATATCGCGAAAGACGCTCAGGGATTATCTCAGATTATCGGTAGAAAACTGCTCTTTAAAATCTAACTATCAGTCTTTTTTTAAATGATGCTTTGTGTGTTCAATGTTCAATTTGTTCAATAAATGTCAGAAATTGCTTCCTTTCATATTTTTTTAATTCAATAAGCAGTTTGTTGTATTTTAGCAGTATACTGAAAGCAGCAGAAAGGCAGAACTGATATGACTGTTTATTTATCGCAAGTAATACCGTTATTGCAATATTCAACAATGTTATTGCATGTTTTCCTGATATCGTGCAGCCCTAATTGACACACACACAGTCACCCTCTCTGTCTGTGCTTCCTGCCTGTGTTCAGGTGTTCCAGTGTCTGCTGATCGATGGAGAAAATGCAGGAGAGGAAGCTCTGAGAGAAGCAGAAAGCTTTGTCATCAGCGAGCAGCAGTTTCAGGAGTTTCTGGACAGACACAGCAGCGTCTCCTGCCTTGTTCCTGAGTCCAATGAGAAGGTACGAGATGAGATTCTTATCAGTGGCAGCACATGTGAATGTAGATATGTTTACATGTGCAAACTTATAGCAATACACTCAGAAACATATTATTTGGGGTAGGCATTTTACATGAACCTTTGTCACCCTGTGACACCCTGACACTGTGGCATCTCCAAAAGAATTATAGCAAGTTAAATCTCACCAAAATCTGTGAAAATGAAATGTGAGTTTGTATAGTTTGTTCATATTGTTATCAAAATAATACTATGCTGCCAGATAATAAACAGCTATTTGTAATCCTATGTCAAATATGGTCTGAAAAATCTATCGAGAAGTCTGGAAAAGTCTGGAATCTTGAAATTGAAAATGTGTAGGAACCCTGATATCGAGCACTCTGATTTTACAATGGGAAATAAACAATGGTTGTGGCTAAATGTATTTGCTGGCATCTTGTCAAATAATACTGGACCATTTTTGGAGGACATTTTCTATTGGGAGTTGGAGAAACATCAGCAGCAGTGTAAATAGGGTGACAATGTCTGGAATTAGATGCCAGGTCTGAAACTAACATAACTGAAGTTTGTGGTCTTCTTTTGTCTTCACAGATGAGGAATTCCTACCTGATTCTGGATGAATATGTAAGTACCGTATACTGTTTACTAAATATACTCCTCTTATCATCAGATGAGCACTTAAATGTGTAACTGACTCAGTCTTTCTTCATTTTTCAGATGCGTTTCCTGGACTGTCGAGGGGGACGGAAGGACCCGTCCAAGTCCGTCCTTGATGTTGGTGTGAAGGAGGCCATTTGCTTTAGTGGCTTTGACGAAAAGATGTTTCTCAAGAGAGGAGGGAAATATGTGTGGAGCAAAGCCGACATGAAGCTGGAGTGGTGAAAACCTGCAGCTCGATTTTGATTTGCCTTTGCCATGTGATTGCACAGATAATTTACAGTAGAGTATTTGTGTTTTTATCTTTGTTACTTTTATAACTTACTGCACTGCTTATGGTTGTTTAAAAAAGTGTTAAGAAGTGTTAGTGTTAAATTAAAATCTAAATATATTGTACTTTCTTGTTTTGATAAATAGATATATGTATATATATTGCTGTATATGTTGTGTCTGCGAATGTGATTTCAGAAAAATATTTTTTCATTAAAAAAACTTACACCAAAACTCATTTTGGTGAGCATTTAGAGTCACTTTCTTCATTTATGGCCAATTAAAGGCCAGTCTAAAGGGTCCTGGCATGAGAATACATTATACATTACTTTTGGTTAAACTTTTGGTTGACTTCAATATAACAACATTTCACTCATAAACAGTTTGTTTCCTGACATTTCATCCTACTATAGCAGAACAGAAACCAGTGCTAGTAAAGGAAGTTCAACAGATGTTATGACTGATTATGACAAATGAAATGAAACTAACCTTGTACTCTTCAACAAGTGGCCGATCCTGCTGAGCAAGACTCTCCTGTCCTGTTGTCCATACTGTTGAGGACGAGTCTTACAAAGTACCTTCATATTGTTCTGCTTTGCTTTCCATTGGTAAATGGACATTTTATAGGGAAGTTCAAATCAGGAGAGAAATCCTGTAGCAAGATTTTAGATGACTGTCTTGATGAAGGTTGGTGGACTGTGTGAACACCAAGGACAACAATGGAATAAGGCCAGGACTTTATTGTTCTATCCTATGTCTGAATTGTTGTTTTCTATAAATATATTAAAATGTTGTTAATAAGTCTATAAGCTGCTTGCGGTGGGGACACCAGCACGCAGAACGTTGTCCAGCCTGTAGGGCACTGCAGGGATATTAGGGCAATTCATTGTGTTTTCTTCATCGGAAAGGCAGCCGAGAGGGCATTTCAACATGTTTTATGTACCACAGGGGCATCAGAGAGGGCAATGTTGCTGAGTCACCACCCTCCCGTCGATGCCACCAGTGCATCCAAGTGAAAGAAATGAAACTGAACTGAACCTATTTTTGCTGGAGGCTTGGCAGACGTCAGGGCTCCTGGAGTTCAAAAGAATCTACTCTGTTTTATCAGCTGATTTGTTTTTTAAAGTATCATCAGTAGAGAAGTCAAAAATAAAATAAGAGGCATAACTAGTACAAGTACGGAGCCCTTAAAGGGACATGAACAACAAAATCACCCACCATACCTCATCAACATTAGGAAAAAATAAAAGCCACTTTTACGCACGAGATTTATACATCATACACAAACAAACGAGAGAGGAAGAAAAAGTAAAAAGACGGGTATACTGTATTATACTGTTAAGGAGGCTTTGGCACTGATTCAATATCTGAGCGTGGAGGAGTCTGATAGTGGAGAAGTTTCGGACGTCAGTGATGCATTTTGAGTGAGGAGGAGAACAGACTCCAAACCTGAACTCCGCTACAGCAGCGAAAATATTCATTGCGATTTAATTTATGCTTCTCACAGTACTTTCTGTATGGAATGATTATGTTGTCACAAGTTGTGAAATATATTTACATTTTGTTGAATAAATGCTTTGAAATGGGCATAGATGCGAGACATCAGCAGCAAAATTGATGGGTGGAAAAAAAGATAAGGGCTCGTGCGTAAAAGTGGCGATTATTTTTCCAAATGTTGATGAGAGATGGTGGGTGATTTTGTTGCTCTGGGCAATACCAGGTCTGCCACCTCGTACGCATTG
>JAOVVB010114120.1:0-12691 GCA_028570985.1 Heterobranchus longifilis
GTCTTAAAGAGACAGGCGCTAAGACAGAGGATGAATACAGGTATATTTAGATGGACAATATGTGAAAAATAGTGTTTTTTGAACATTAAAGCATGTCAACATGTTCTAGCAGAAACACGAAATTCAAGTATGAACCTGAAAATGAGCATGACATGTTCCCTTTAAGGTTGAACCAGACATACCGTCAGCTTCTTAACGATAACGAGTTGCTGACGGTGGATCACAAGCAGCTCAAGAGCCAGCTGAATGAGGCCAAGCTGGAGCACACCTGGCAGGAGGCCGACTTCTCCAAACTCAAGAAGGAGTTTCAGCAGCTGGACATCACCTCCACAAAGCTCACCAACCAGTGTGAGGTAATGGCCATGCAGCGGGTTGAGCTGCTGTGGTATTGCCTGTTAAATAATATAACTGTACCTTTTGTAATTGCCTCTTAACCCCAGCACCCCGTGGACACACACTCTTTAGAGTCAGAGCTACATTGGCTCAATAGGTGGTTTGCAATCACATCCTATTATGATGCACGAAATTCAGACGGAGGGCAGGCAGTGATGAATCTATATACTGTGCGAATGGAAATAAGAGGAAAGTGACAACATAACAGGGATGGATAAACCTGCAGGCAGTAGGTATCGTCAGAAAACTGAAACACATATTGGCTGTGATCCATACAAAATAAGGAAAAGCGATTTTCCCCACAACTTTGTGGTTTTACCCGCTGTGGAGACGATCATCAAAACACCACACAGCGAGCCAGATGAAAGCTACAAGAGTCTAGAGGACTAAAAAATAAAAATAGTACTAAGCAACTGCCATTGTTTTTGCCCGGGTGAGTAAATGTGTTTGAGAATTACTGTCTTTTTATATTTCAACTCCCAATATGTACATGGATACACCGCTGGTCAGGCTACTAACCATACACTCTGCATAAAGATGGACGACGCGTCTCCACTTCCTCCCACTGTACAAAAGTGAAGCCAAAATATACGAGCGCCGCCATCTTGTAATTTTGCAACCAGAGTCTATGCAGTAGCGACCAGGCGGTATCGAAGTCCCGCCCGTACACCCACCCGACCACTCGCAAGTCAATAGCAGCTGTCAATCATGACGTTTCATCCCGTTTTTTTATAGCATCAAATAAATCATTTGAAATGAAACTTATCAGGAAAATAAACACTTGAACAAACATAATCGTGATAAGAACGACCTAAAATGACAGAAACCATGTTTTGGGAAAAATATATTGGATGTGTAGTTTGAGTTTTTAGTTTGGCTCACGTCCCGTCCGCTAACATGGAGGAGGCGGGGCTTATGACCTATACTGCAGCCAGCCACCAGGAGGAGATCCAGATGTTTTGGCCTCACATATGGGGAGCTGTTAGGCTGTCCATCTTTATATACAGTCTATGCTACTAACGGTAGCTAACGTCAGCTAACTTTAGCTACTATTTTCTACTTTACCTTACCGACTAGATCAACCGTTCCCAGAGGTCTGGTGACCTGAGTTACAGTATCAGGTTGTGGCTTAAAAACACAGAGAAGTTGTCACAGCACATTGTAAATGCATAGCAATACTAACTCCAGGCATGTTTAAGTTTTTGATGCATATCATCCACCGCTTCTCGTAGCTCTCGTTTTTCCCAATTTGATTGACTGGAACAGCCGTAAACCGCGCAAATCAAATCTGGAAATCGAACCGTGTGTGATGTCATATGCAAACAAACTCTAAGCTGACTTTATGTGTAGCTGGGCTTTACATACATGCTTACACACGTGCACATATTTTCTATATGACGTGTAGCTGCTGAGCCAGTTGAAGGGCAACCTGGAGGAAGAGAACCGCCACCTGCTCAGCCAGATCGAGACCCTGATGCTACAGAACCGAACCCTGCTGGAGCAGACGATGGAGAGCAAGGATCTGTTTCACGTTGAAGAGCGACAGTACATGTAAGTTTCACCTTTATTTCATTGTCATTTGCGCGTACAAAGTATTTGGAAAGGAAATCGTTTCCGTCGTTTCCCACGGCCCAAGGAGTAAAAAGTAAAACAGTTGACACATATTTTGGCAGTCAACACTATCAGCAGTGTCATAGTTATTCTGAATAAGCAGTAAGCAAATAGGGCCAACACCATGACAAAATAATGAAGCATTAAATAGGGTTTAATGTGTTGATTTGCAGCATGTTACACTCATTTGCTAATGGAATTAAGGCTAAGCGTTTGATACTTGCAAACAGCACAAAATGTACCCTATTTAGGACACCAAAATACAGGCCCACCATTATAATTGATTTATGCATCTATTTTCTCTCTCTGCCTGTCTCTGTTCAGTGACAAACTTAATGATTTGAGGAGGCAGAAAGAGAAGCTCGAGGAAAAGATAATGGACCAGTACAAGTTTTACGAGCCGTCGCCTCCTCGTAGGTAAGTTGCCTGCAATATTGATAACTATGATTTATTTTTATTTTTACCATTACTATGGAGAAATGACACATTTCTGTTGTCACATTCAGCACTTATACATTTTGATGTGGTAGTTGGCTGAAGTTATGTCATTTCAGCTCACATACATTACAGTTCATCAACACTTTTTCCTGTTTGATCGTTATTCAGTCAAACAGGAAATATTCATAGTGTAGTCAGTAATACAGTGAGCTCTGTATCTCTCTATAGCAGGACATTTTTATCCGTGTTCTAACTGGTTAGCAGTCTTTTAAACACACATTAGCTTATTTATTAGCTCTGTTTTTGGTCTCCACCAAGTGGCAACCTCCGGGGCTGAAAAATGAAGCTGAACGCTGAAGTGCCAAAAACTGCAGTTCTTCAAACGGCCACTTGAGGCTGGCTCCAAAAGCGAGTCAATCCCCATAGACCCCCATGTGAAAATGCCCATCTTTACAGCAGAAATAAACATGTTTACAACCTGGTACAAAAAACAGATTTAGCTAATTTCCCCATTCATGACAATACGGGGGTGAATTTTTATTTAACTCACCTGTTCAAATTACATTAACCCTCTGAGGTCTACAATGCTTCGTCGCCTGCAAAATGTCTTTCAGAGACTGTAGCGGGCTGTATTTTGAAGCTAGGAAAACATAATAAGGGAGTTTCTGAGCAATTTCCAGAACAGAACTGCTTGCCACCCAATCGCCGAAAAATGTAATTCTTACAGAAATCTCCAAATGTCAAAAGTTTTTGAGACCAAATCATAGCATGAATTTTTCTATGGTGCTGAGCTGCATTTCAAATTATTCTTCAGGTTCTCAGCTGTCAGATGATGTACACCACTTCTATGTGGCATCTACTGTTAACCTGCTATCTCCCTCTAAACATCCCCTCTCCCCCACTCCCACCCCCTTAAAAAAGGGGCTAGACCACCCGAAATTAATGCATAATTAAGGGCATGGCCACTTTGAATGACAGCTCAAAACACAGCTGACAGTGAACCAAAACAATGAGCTGCAAGATGCTAAAATGCTCCGTAAAGCTGAGAGGAATTGCAGAGATGTTAATATAAGAATATTGATAACAGCAGCTTTAAGTGTCCATTGTTTAATCAGAATATCAGATAAACTACAACATCCATTGCTGGTCTCGGTCACCTCTGCATGATTAGCGATTGATCGGTTTCTTCTTATATCCGTCCTTCCACAGACGTGGAAACTGGATCACCCTGAAACTGAAGAAGTTGATTAAATCCAACAGCCGTGAGCACGCACCCGACCGCCCGCCCACACCCACGCACTCGGGCGTCGCCGAGCCGCACCTCCCCTGTCAGGACAACAGCTCCTTCATCAGCTCAGACGGCTCCGGAGGCTCCGCCTCCACCTCAGCGGGCAACGCCGTCTCACCCCAGCGTAACAGCAGTGAGTATGACCTTCTTGAATTGACCAGATCATCTCCCATTGACCTGGCGGAACCGGTCTCATCAAAGTACCAAAGTCCCCCTTACACTGCGTCAGCCATAGACCAGGACGTAAGATCATCATCAGAGGCAGGACCCAGAGATCATTCAGGAGTGTGTTCATGTAAAGTCCAGTCCACAGCCAGAGGACAGAAAGCCGCAGCAGTTTCATCTACACATGAAGCTGTATTTGTAGGACAGACATCTTCCCAAAATTTGCCTAAACTTCCTCCTCCACCTCAGTGTTTTTCAAGGAGACGCAGAAATTCTAAGAAATGGATTTTAAAGTGAAACTGTGTAATAAATACCTAAATAATGCAGGTATTGTAATGTGTTTAAAGTCGAGCTGAAACGGAAGTTAGAGCGCCTTTAGTTCCCATGCAGTGACGTATTTCCCAGTAAAACTGAATATTTGCATGGGAATTTAAATCCTTTGCATTTGATTGGACCTGTGAAAAGAGGGTGGGCTCAGAGTTCAGCGCAGTACAGACTGGAGCTACAGAGGATTAGTAAACAATGGCTCCACACCTCCATCGACTGTATAATATCCCCACACACACTTCCCTCAGCTGTTAGATCAGGAGTAATACAAGGGAGAGATGATAGTGAAACGTTGCTGTTTTTTAACTGGCTAAAATGCAAATTTTGTCTTTTTTTTTGGCATACATTGTGAAATAGGTGCACAACATGACCAGAAATGTGATCTAAAAGGGTTGAAAATGCCTTTTTTCATTTCAGCTCGACTTTAAAAATAAGCATGTGTGTGCGTGTCATGTCCAAACGGTCATTCGTCCTGATGCATGACGTGTGTGAACTTTACTCAGCAGTCCTCAATATGTCTTCCCCATGTCTTTCTTGTTTCTTAATGTATTTCTTTCTTCACTTCCTGCCCCTTGTCTTTTCCTTCCCTTCCCGCCTCTCTCCTCCCTCACATCCCTCTCTCTCTGCTTGCATCCGTCCCTTTGTCTACCTCCCATGTGGCTGCACTTTGCTCTTAAATAGCCACCAAAATGTTTCCCCGTATGAGGAACAGGCTGAAGGACAGAGACAAAGTCAAGTCCCTCTTCCGTCGTTCCATGTGTAAGAAAGACTGTGGTCCGGTGTCTACCCTCATCTTGACTGTAGCCCTTTATTTCACTGCTAAATAATACCAAGTGTATCTATGCTTTATTCTTTTTCTACTACATGCCATAATAACACCAAAGTAACGGTAGTTTGAGTTGGATTCATCATTGTCAGTAAGGATGCTTCTCAGCAGTTAGTAATGTCTCCATCCATGCCAACCTCATTTCACCATCATAACTAAAGTAAATATGATATTACATATTTAAGCATCTGCAGCAGTGATTTTCTAGCAGGGTGGCTATATTTGAAGACAATCTGGGGTATTTTATCCAAGGTCAAAGAAATGCTGCATTGCAGGACAGTGGTGCTGCATGAGCTCTACCAGGAGTCAGCTGTACTGTAGGGATAAAGAAGGTCAATAAGGGTATTATGTCATAACTTTATTTTTCCGACATACTATACTATGACCTTTTTTTTCTCATTTTTTCGACATAATATACTGTGACTTTTTTCTTTTTACTTTTTTGACATACTATACTATGACTTTTAGAGAAAAAAAAAAGTTTTACTTTTTTTGACATACTATACTATGACTTTAAAAAAAAAAAATGTTTTTGACATATACTGACTTTTTCCAACATACTATACTGTGACATTTCTTTTATTACTTTTTTCGAGATACTATACTATGACGTTTTTTAAAAACCTTTTTTCAACATACTATACTAAGACAGTTTTAAAACCTTTTTCAGCATACTATATTGTAATGTTTTTTCATTTTTCTCAACATACTATGCTATGACTTTTGTTCACCTTTTTCAACCTACTATACTATGTTTTTCACTTTTTTCGACATACTATACTATGACTTTTTGTATTACACGTTTTATGAATTTTTATGTTTAAATACTCAAATGAGGCATTATCTTATTAAATATGTGCTAATCTGCATACATTTCCAAAACAGAAACCTGAACATTGGATAAAACCAGGTTCAAAATTCTTGTTTCATTTTGTTCACATATTACTCAAAGGTTTTTACAAGGGGAATTTTTGATATCTCTTTTTATCGCTCCATAAATCAGAAAATAATGTCAACAGCCATACAAAAAGAATCAATGTTTTAGGAACAAAATGTTCTGTAAATCAGGCTATGAGTGATATATGTAAAAACCTTCAGAGTACAGATAGTAATACAACTGGAAAGCTTAGTGTATGTAAGTGCAAAAAAAATAATTTTGAGAAAAATATACTGTATATATTCTAAAATTCCATACACTTTCCAAGACACTACAGGTGAATAGAGTAAAGATATATAACTAATTGATTTCAGAATGAAACTTCCCCAGTTGATTACTTCCATAACTGTGTTAAAGTTTTCTGAAATGTTAAATGTTAAATATGCAAATCAGGCATTATCAAATGCTACAGACAAAGTGTAGTAAATTTTTGATGTTTTCGTTCCACTAGTCCAAAAGAAGACATATTATTGAAGCAAAATAGCCTAAAATCTCAATCTCAAATCTAAGAAAGAAATATGTTTTTGCCTGTAGTGTCTCACCTTGACAATATAAAACCACAATTCTAGACAATCATGTGGTCTACAGACAAACCATCCCTGTCTCCATGTTTTCCACACTATAGAAGGGGAAAAAAACGTCCTAATCTCCATGAGGAGTTCACCTGTCTATCCCCTCTCCCTCATCCATTTCCCACTTCTTCCACTCCTTGGTCCAACAATGCAGCCCTGAGCAGCTTGGCAAACCCCTCGGCCCTGGTGGAGCAGGAGCGGTGGGCTGACAGCTCAGAGCGGCTGGAAGGCTCAGAGGCTGATCATGTGGAGGAGGACCGGAAGAACGCATTGTCCTCATCCCTTACCACATCCATCTTGTCCATCCTCCACCTTAATCTCCCCACCACTCTACCATCTGGCCACGTCACCACCACAACCACTGACACCTCCACCACCAACACTGTTCCAGATGTTTCTCAGCTCTGGGTGACAGGTAGAGGCATTCATTCATGAGCCACTGTTTTATTTGATGTTCATTCATTTATTCAACGTTTGTTTGATGTCATCTTCATTAGATAGATGCTAGAATGTAGAAGAGAGGAGAGCAAAGAGGGCGCTCTCATATGCTTTGAAGCGTAGAAGCTAGAAGTGTTGAAAAGTGTCAATCGCTTGTAACCCTTCAGTGATTTCTCCTTTTTATGCCCCACAGACAAGGATTCAAATGATAGCGCCATGCCATCTGGATTTGAGGACAACGACGAGCTGCAACATCACGGTAAAGCCCTTTGGATCTACTCGTTTAGAGGATTCAGCAAGCATACAGATGTATTACCAGCTCAGGAATTAGAGCAAATCCATCAAATTGCAATCATGACCTTGTTTCATATTAATCTCTATGCTGACCACAGAGGCCAACAACTGTTCTAGAAAGACTTGACTTTTCTGCCCCCTGTTGGTCATTAATATGGTGATACAGCTGACATGTTTTCATGATAGAAGTGAAAATGTGTGTATATGTATTCATATTCCTTTCCAAGCTGGATTTTAATCACTTTTTTCGACCAAATACACTATGATGGTTTTTGTTTTCACTTTTATCGACTTACTATGCTGTAACTTTTTAAAACTTTTTTCAACATACTATATTTAACATACTATTCTATGACCTTTTTAAAAACTTTTTTCGAAGTACTGTGCTATGATTTTATTTTTCCCTTTTTTCAGCATACTATACTGTGACATTTAAAAAAAAATTTCGACATTACTAGGACTTTCACTTGTTTAAGCATACTGTACTGTGACTTATTTCAAGATAGTATACTATGACTTTTTTCACTTTTTTCGACGTACTATACTGTGACCTATTTTCACGTTTGTCGACAAACTATACTAGAAAATCCAAAATCTTCAAAATGCCTCATATTGTAGTATGTTGTCTAAAAAGGCCGCTAAAGTACATAGCACAGTCTCTTTTTGCAGCAAAATCCAAAACGGCAGAGTTTCGTGTATTGTAGAAAAATCCACCAAAAATGCCACAGTATAGCCTTTGGTTTTTGGCCAAAAATCCAAATTTTTCAAAATGCCTCATATTGTAGTATGTTGTCTAAAAAGGCCCCCAAAAGGAATTGCACATTTTATTTTTGAAAAAAAAATCCAAAACGGCAGAGTTTCATGTGTTGTCAAAAATCTCACAAAAAAGTCATACTATAGCCTTTGGTTTTTGGCCAAAAATCAGAAATTTTCAAAATTCTTCATATTCGAGTATGTTGTATAAAAAGCCCCCAAAAGGCATTACACACTTTATTTTTGCAACAAAATCAAAATCAGCAGAGTATAGCGTGCAGTTAAAAAATCCACCAAAAAAGTCATATATAGCAAGTGGTTTTTGGCACAAAAATCCAAAATTTTCAAAATGCCTCATATTGTAGTTATGTTGTTTAAAAAGCCTCCCAAAAGGCATTGCACACTGTGTTTTTGCAACAAAATCAAAATCGGCAGAGTATAGCATGCGGTCAAAACTCCGCCAAAAAAGTCATACTATAGCATGTGGTTTTTGGCACAAAAATCCAAACATTTTCAAAATGCCTCATATTGTAGTATGTTGTTTAAAAAGGCAGCCAAAAGGCATTGCACATTTTATTTTTGCAATAAAAAAATCAAAATAGACAGAGTATAGTGTGCGGTCAAAAATCCACCAAAAAAGTCATACTATAGCAAGTGGTTTTTGGCCAAATATCCAAAATTTTCAAAATGCCTCAAATTCGAGTACGTTGTCTAAAAAAGCCCCCAAAATGCAGAGCACAGTCTCTTCTTGCAAAACAAATCCAAAACGGCAGAGTTTCGCTTGTCGTTAAAAATCGCATATGGTTTTTTGCAAATAATCCAAAAGTTTCAAAATTCTTCATATTCGAGTATGTTGTTTAAAAAGCCTCCCAAAAGGCATTGCACACTTTATTTTTGAAAAAAAAAAATCAAAATCGGCAGAGTATAGCGTGCAGTCAAAAATCGCCCAAAAAGTCATACTATAGCATGTGGTTTTTGGCCAAAAATCCAAAATGCCTCATATTGTAGTGTGTTGTCTAAAAAGGCCCCCAGCACAGTATGTGACAAAAGAAATGGCATTGTAGTCTGTCGTCAAAAATCCACCAAAAACAACATATGGCCAAATGGCCAAAAATCCCACATGCTAAAAATGCATTATAGTATAGTATGTTGTCAGAAAAAAGTAAGTAAAAGTGAAAGTAAAGTAATAACAATGACAATGATAATACTAATACTAATAATAATAATAATAATAATAATAAGTAAGGGATGATGTAGGATGAACTGGTCATTATTGAAAATAGAACCCTGACAGGGTGATGTACCTGATCACCCTGTCAGATATGGCAGATATGGCAGATATGGCAGATATATGGCAGATATATGGCAGATATGGCAGATATATGGCAGATATATGGAAGATATATGGCAGATATGGCAGATATATGGCAGATATATGGCAGATATGGTGAAAATTCTGTCGCCTCAGATCTGAGGCTTTTTCTTGAGTGGTGTTGACGAGGTCAGCATCAGAGGAGTGTGTGGTGGAGGAGGAGGAGGAGGAGGAGGAGGAGGAGGAGGACTGACCACAGTGTCAACCAAAATACCACTAAAACGTCAAAGTATAGTGTGTCGTCAAAAGTGAAAGAACATTTAAGTATATCGAAGAAATTGGGGAATGTAGTGTCAAACAAAAGTGAAACAAAACATGTTAGTATGTCAAAAAGAGATGTAAACACCACAGAGGCAGCTTATACAGCGGAGTCAGGCCCTTCCAGTTCTGCAGAAATGTAGATTGTATGTGTTACCTTTGCTTCTAAAGGTTCTTCAGTTCAGGACATTTAGAAAAAGAGTCAGGAGAGCAGTCGGGTCCAGGTTTGCATGAATCCTCATACTTCCCGGTACAATGATTATGTAGAATTAACTTGTAAATTCTAAAATACTTGTAAATTAACAAAAAGTGCAAATTATACATTTGGTGCCATTTCAGATGTTACAGTTGCCCCCGGTCTCCCCTAGTCTCAGACCAAACAGAGAGGTAACGCCAGTAACATTATAGAGTAACGAGTACGTTAACTAATGAGTCACAGAAATAATAACACCTCCAGACTGTGACGTCTCTAAAGCTGAACAGCAGGCGCTCCTCTGAAACAGACCAGCTGATACTGCAGGCGACAAAAGCTACAAACAAAACAAATAAAATTAAGACATTCAAAAACTCATCGGCTCTACACAAATCACACAAATGACCGATTCTGGTTTCAAAACAGCAAATTTCAACAGAAGGTGACAGGTTTGGATCCCTGCAGTATCGTCTGTCTGTGGAGGAAAAAACATCACAGCAGAGGACGTTGAAAAAATCACCTGCAAAATCATTCCATGCTCTTTAAAACATTTTACTTTTTCAGTCAGAATCAGAAAACATTTAGAAATATTTCATCCCAGTGAAAATGTCAAAGAGTTGATTTTGTCTTTGATTAATCCTGCACACAAACTAATGCACTTTATCTTAAATTAAAATGTGTCTATAACTGTAGTAAGCAATTAAAGAAATAATATAATATTAACAATAACAATATAAACATAGCAAATAGCTTTAGACACAGGAATGCTTCTTGTGTTACAAGAATATATGAATATCCATATATCCATACAGGATAATATAATTAATGACATGATGTTAAATTATTGGAACATTCCTGAACGTCAGTGTGATCCAGCTAATTATCCAAATAATCATGTTCATATTCATCTTAAATATAAACCCAAGTTACATACAACCTTTGACTCAAAGTCTCTGCAGGAGACATCTGAATGTGCAGCTCAGTTTCTAAATATACAGATCAATGATGAGCCTTTTTATATCAAATAAATATTTGTATTTGATGTGCTCCGTGTGCAGCTGGACCAGCGGAGATTCTTGTTTAGGTATTCACACATTTATAAATATACATTTATTTCCTTTATGATATCTATAAATATACATTTATTTCCTTTATGATATCTATAAATATACATTTATTTCCTTTATGATATCCATAAACCATCAGCATCAAATAATAAATGTGTGATCATTCTCCAGATTGAATGAACCTTGTGTGATCCATCTTTGTTCATGAGCAAGACAAATAATCTTAGAGGTTTTGGATGTTTTAAAGTGGAGCACATGAAGTTCTCTCCTGTGATCAGTCTTTGGGCCGTCGTGGAGTCACATGACATTCGAGACATACGTGTACATCAGTGGTCCAGTTTGACGTCCTCTGCATGATGGCGGTAACGACTGCCTTCGTATTCTCCCTCATTCGAGCGTTTCATCCTCTGTCGGACCTTCAGCTGCTTCAGACGGTTCTTGTCCACTTCTCTCTTGGCGAGCAGGAAGCCGAGGATCCCTGAGGGCAGGCCGACCATCCTGCAGGAGGCACTTTACACTTTATTATATGGATTATTTTAACAAGTTACACAGTAACAATTACTGATGCTGAATGTAGAGAAACTGTCCACATGCTGTATAGTATGGAGGGAGCAAACTGAAAAAAAGATTATAGTATGTTGAAAAAGATTATAGTATATTATGACGGAAAAAATCATAGTATAGTATGTTGGACAAAAGTCATAGTATAGGATTTAGAAAAAAGTCATGGTATGTCGAATAAAGTGATAGCATAGTTACTGTATTATCACTTTTTTTCAACATACTATAAACGACAAACTATAATAAGTCAAAGAAAGTCGTAATAAGATGATGAAAAAAGTCAGTTATAGTATGTTGAAGAAAGTAAAAGTATGATGAAGAATCCATACTTTAGTGTGTTGAAGTAAAGTCATAGTAAAATCGTAGGTTATAGTATAGTTACTGTACCAGGACTTTTTATCAACATACTACTATGGTATGTTGGAAAAAAAGTCATAGAATAGTAAGTCGAAAAGTCAGTCATGTGTTGTAAAAAGTCATTAAAAAGTCACAGTAGTGTCGAAAAAAGTCATAGCATAGTATGCAAAAAAAAATCCACGTCATAGCATATGTAAAAAAAATAAAAATAAAAAGTCATAGTATGTCAAATAAAGTCATAGTATAGTGTGTAAAGAAAAAGTAATTGTACATGTCAAAAAAAAAAATCAGTCATAGTATAGCATGTTGAAAAAAGTAATTAAATAGTCATAGTATAGTGTGTCGAAAAAAGTTTTATAAAGTCACAGTATGTTGAAAAAAGTCAACGTCATATCATAGTATGTCAAAATAAGTTATGGTATAGTATGTCAACAAAAAGTATGTCGAAAAAAGTCAGTACAGTTTGTGGAAAAAAGTCTTTGTATAGTATGTTGAAGAAAGTCACAGTATAGTATGTCGGAATCAGTCAAAGTCATAGTATTGTATGTCAAAAAAAGTCAGTATAGCATGTTGAAAAAAAGTTATAGTATGTCGGAAAAAAAATTTATAGTATAGTTAGTTGGAAGATATTTATGTGTAAATATGTAGATGTGTATGTAGAATAATGTATAGATTAATGCATGTGAATGATATACTTATAAAAGTAAAAAAAAAAACCAAAATATGCTTATAAGTTAAATATAAGTGGTTAATGAATGAGTGTGTGTGTGTGTGTGTGTGTGTGTGTGTGTGTGTGTGTGTGGTGTAGTGTTTATGGGAGAGGCTCCCTCTCTTCCAGGCT
>JAOVVB010114131.1:0-12691 GCA_028570985.1 Heterobranchus longifilis
TGACAGTATAATTATGATTATGATTGCATTAATGTAATGCATCGTGCTATGAGCTGAGAACTCCGGTGTGCAAAGTTATAATAAACATATAATAAATAAATAAATAAATATAATAAATAATATAATGTGTCAAATGATGCATACCTTGATGCATCAAACTTGCTTTGAATTTTGAGCATATAAACCAGCAGATGTTTCTCAATAACCCATCATAATCTTAAGAAGAAGAAAAGAGAAGATATTGCATCTTATACTATTTAGTTGAATTATTTATATTCATATTTTGGCTCCCACACAGTCTGATGATAAACTCATAATAAATCCCTGTTAAAAATGCCTGAAATAATAATGACAAAAAACAAGGAAGAAAACGAAGAAAAAAAAGGATGCTATAACAAAAGCAGAATTTAAATGAATGTATACATTAATTAGACTATGTATTGTGTGTAATGGTGCTGAATAGGAGATTTTCAAAACTGGCCAAGGGCTGAACAAAAGGCATATAATTGATGTTTTAATAATTTTACCATATTAGTTGAAACTACACAGTAGGAAATCCATTAGTGAGAAAATATAAACTAAATACAATTTACAAGATTACATGCTCTTTTAGCAAACCAGACATAAACAAATCATATTTTATTCATCTACAAACCCCCCCCCCCATTTACCACTTTGTCTGTTTGCTCATATGTGGTTGATTAACTGTGATATTTCCAAAAGCATATAATCGATTGTCTGCAGTGTGCCATATAATCAACAAAATCAGGCATCAGGTCTGAGCAGGACGGAGCTGTAAAGTCTCTGTGAATCCTTCTGAGGGTTTCTATGTGCATGTGTATATGTGCATACATGTGGAAGAGACCATAAACTATGACTATGTTATTTACACCGGGTATAAAAAGCCTATTAACTCATGCAGCATTCTCCCATCATACATTTCCCTCCCAGGCGCCCTGCAGGCAGAGAGAAATGACCACCACAAACCTGTCTTTTTGACAGATGCTCAAATAAGGAACATGAAAGGAGCCCGTTTTCAATCTCCTCATGAACATTAACTCACCTATGAGTCAGAAGAGGCTGCATCAAATGCTGAAGCTATCAGACATATCACATATATGTAAATGAATGAATACTGCAAAACAACGGAAGCCCTAAACGGTCAAACATTTTTTTTTAAAGGCATTTTTGTCAAGATCACAAGTTAATTATCTCGTTATCTCGAGGAAACAAAAGCTTGTTTCCTCGTGATAATGAGATAATTAACGTGTTATCACAAGAAAACAAAAGATTGTTTCCTGTTATTACTGTTTATCAGAGATCAGGAGTGCTTTGATGGAGAAGGTGCACTGTCAGGTCAACCACTGTCAGTCGCAACTCTGTGGTCAAATCAGCTGACGCTACAACTTCAGTACACCCATATACAGTACAGGCTGCTGACTGTTATGTTAAATGCATAAAACGGGCCAGATCACACTGGCCATACATATTCTAGATTTATATAGATCTATATGGAAAATCTCTTATTGATACAGTAAAAATCTTAGATGAAATGAGGGATTTTTTTTCCCCCCAGCAACCCAAAAATCAAATAAGAATAAATACATATTTTCTTTTTAATTCATGAGGAACACAGGTAAAATGTTTTATACTTCTTGTGAATATAATCCAATTAATCTTATTTCCATATTTGTATATATGTATATTTCCATATTTGTGTGTGTGTATATATATATATATATATATATATATATATATATCCTAACATTTGTTAAAACCTTATTTTGAAAACCTGACGTAGTCACACGTGTATCTTCCACTAACTTCAGTGAGTCCATCACCGTCAGCTCCGTTTGAACTCCTGATCTCTGATAAACATTATAATAAGAGAAAACAATATTTTGTTTTCTTGTCACAACCAGATACTTGACTCGTCATGACGAGAAAACAAAAGCTTGTTTTCTCGAGATAACGAGATAATTAACTCGTTATTACGAGAAAACAGCATTAAAAAAAAAAGCTTGGATCCATGGCTGTTTAGGTCTTCCGTAGAAAACACAAGGAGGTGAACTGCAGAGGTTCTGCTTCATTACAGATGCTTCCAGAGTGGGAAGAAGCAAACACAGGTCATTGGAAATACAGTAAGAGACCTTTAACTGTAAACCCCAGGGCTAGTTAAGGCACCCCAGTGCAGATAATCCGATACGTTGCCTCTTAATGCAAGTGCATTACACACATCGGCACGTGTATGTCAAGGTTACATCGGCTGCACCATCTCAAGGCTTACTTTTTAACTACCACATGCTTAGTGTCATGGGGCCATCGTAGATGTGCTGTATGTAAGTGATCTAAAGGTTATATTAAATTGGCAATCCGGAGAGTTGTTCTACAGTAAGTTTACCAACATGTCTCAGGGTTACAAGCCAGTGAAAACATGTCAAGAATTCAGTCACAAACATCATTGCTAAAGCCATGCATCAGTTGCACTCTCTGTCTCAATCACGTTCCCCTGAGCTATCCCTTGCCCCCCCGTGCTCCCCCTCCATGCCCTTCTCTTGCAGTGTTATTGTTTTTCTCCGCCTCTCCTCCCAGTCAGTGGGTCTTGACAGCTTGTCTCAATAACAGTGATTCCTCGAGCACTGCGCTGCGTTAGGCTGATGATGGTGCACCAGCAGGTGAAACAGCAGCACAGAGCTTCACCTCCCAAAGACTCCTATAGCACCAGGACCCCCCCGATAGATTTCATTCATTCATTATACAGGGTGGTCCAATGACAGCACTTCACTCTCTCTCTTGTGTGGGCGCTCAAACGCAGAACTCAAACGTTTAGACAAAACATTAAAATGTATAAAACTGCATATAAAGCATGAGGATAAAATGGAGAACGGGTTAAAAAAGGGCAACAATCCAGCATTAAATAAAAATACAATTTGAAAATTAGCTAATGGAAAGAGTCATCTGTACCGGCACTGAGTTCCCTCAGGTAATAACATGTGTGGAAAATGTAAAATTATTAATAGATTTTAATATATGGGTAAGGCTATGAATAAATTAGATGCAGTCGAGCCACGGGTCTGCTGTTTACATCTTTTTATTTACTTTACCAGTAAATGCTTAGGAATGACAAATACTGTGACTAGACTTCTGTTTAGCCTTAAGGCTTCTTTTCTTGTTGGCAAGGGAGTGTGTAGCCAACGTATCTGGTTATGTGTCTGGTTGTGGGTCTTTCGTTAATAGGTATAGGCCCGGAAATTATTTATAGTTAAATGTAAGTGTGAGTAAACTACACGTTTTAGGTGTTTTTAAATTAACAATATGGAATTTTCTTCCGCTAAGGGCCTCACAATCAAAACAGTAACAAAAGACAGAGCCGTCATTGCAGTCAGCTTCTGTTTTTATTATCCGCAGGGGTTTTCTCCTCTCCAAAACAAACGGACCAGGTGATAAAAAACTGTAAAAACACTAAATATCGTAGTCGTAAAAGTTATTTTATGACACCTTCTGGCAGACAATCACAACGCATAGGATATGACGCCATTAAAAGGTGACGGCATCAAAATGACAGAGCGTGCCCTTGATTAAAATTACAGATTCGTTGGAAACACTTGGATAATGTAAGTACACAACTCAAACAAAATATATTCTCGTAATTTTAATGCAGAAATGTTACATATTATATCTTTAATGAGATGCTGGATAAGGGTTTCCTCAAACTAGGGCTGCACATTATGAGGAAAATATGTGATAACGTTGCTGAATACTGCGATAATGACATTACTTGCGATGTCATATCAGTTCTGCCTTTCTGCTTCTTTCAGTATACTGAATACAACAAATTGCTTGTTGAATTAAACAAAACTGAAAGGAAGTTATGTCTGACATTGAACTAAACACAAACAGCACCATTTAAGAAAAGAATGCTAGTTACATTTTAAAGAGCCAATCTACCAATACTCTCTTTCAACTAACTCAAAAAATCCCTGAGTGTCTTTTGCAATGTGTTTATTGCCAAAGTTGGTATTGCAATGACAATAAAAACGATATATTGTGCAGCCCTACCTCAAACTGCAGACTCTAGTAGTCCTGGTGTAACTGTGCACCGTATGTAACAATAATCTGTTACACAAAAACAATAGGCGGTGATGCAAGCCAGGGTGTGGGGGAAAAACTGGAAACCAATCACCAGAGATGATAGAGAAAACTGTTCACTTTCATTACAGAAGAGAAAACAGTGCAGGCAGAGAGTGAAGAATATATGTGCGTGCTCCATGTACAGGATGTGGGTGGGAGGATGTTCATGTCACAGCATAAGAAAAATCTGGACTCGTGAATTCGGGAGCATGAGAGAAAGAGGTTCAATCACCATACATTTACATAATAAGAGGCTAGTGTTTTTAATACCTCTTCCAATTTTTCATTTTTGTATTACTTCTGTGCAATATGTAGCCTTTCAGTTCCTCCCTAGCAGTTGACATTTGAGAATAAAAATAAAAATACAACACAGGAGCAGGCTGCAGTGTTGGAACATGGCAATGGCTCCTGGCACATATTGAAAGTTTAGGGGTCCTGTACAATGCAGTCTAAAAAAAAGTGTTTTGTCTTTATCTCTCTCTGTTTGTTCTTGCCTGGTCAATGTCCCTCAGAGGGTTGGCTTGTATCTGCCAGCGGAAACAATGCTTTCAAGGCTGACTTCATTAGATGGACGCCCAGGAGAAAAGCTTTTAAGGCTGCTTTAAAGGAAAAGTGTCAAGCAGCCTGGCATATGGTGTGTATATGCGTTTGTGTGGGTGGGTAGGGGTGTGAGGTGTGGAGGGGCACCGGCTAAGGTGTCATGTTCAGTTTCATCAACCAGGCGCTACATTTCAGACACCGTGTACGGTGCAATTCAGGGTTCTTTCAGTAACAGTGCAGGAGGAGAGGTGGCTACAAAGGCATGTGGTATTAAGCTGAAAGAAAGACAGGATATGCTGCTCCGTGGATACATGTAAATCAAGCATTCATTCTCCTTTCAACTCTGCTTTGGTCTCCACCAACCCCTGAGGGAAATATCTGGCTCTTTAGTTGCTAAATGCTCCACTATGTTCAACCAGCTAGGAGGCTAATGCCTGTATTCTGTTTGGTGCCGGGCGAGTAGTGTACAGTGGGTTTCTAAAAACAGCTGCCTGCATCTGGAAACAATGCTGATGAGAGCCGTGAGACTGAACCAAAACAGTAAAGCTGCAGGCTGTATAACCAAAACAATCACATCTGAGTGATTATAATTCTCTGTGGGTTTGTCAGTACGAGAGGCACCTTTAAAACACCAAAATCACACAATATCACAAAGTAACCGATCGAGGCAGCGGTAGACCAGCAAATCCTTTTGTAAAAGGAGTCTGGTGGCGTTGACGAGAGAGATATGACGGCTTCAGTTCCCCCCATGTAAAATTAAACAGGGCTGTTTGACAGCAAGGTAAATCTGTGTAAATACTCTATTCTAAATATAGGGTACACTTAAACTGATATAGATTATTTTTAGGTGGCTAAAATACATTTAGCTGCTGCCCCCATCCACAGCAGTACATAGCTCAGCTTCCGTATCAGGACTCCTGTGTGCTTCTCCAAAACTAAAGGCGTGACGACCGCCATCTACTGTAGGTAATACACTGACTATGGATAAGTACCCACAACCCCATTAAAAAAAATCTGAACTATCCCTTTAAAGTGCTTAGAAAAAAATATGTATTGATGTAAACAGAGTACAGTAAAATACAAATTTCAGTAAAATTCAATAAAACGTGTTAAACTATATAAACTATGAATCTATGACAAAACTGTGGCATTACCACTCAAATACAGCATGTTAAAGATGTTTTTGTCTCCAATTATTACAGTAGTTGAGGGCAGGGTCCAAAATTAGCACCATTTACTAGCCAAATGCTACTAAAATATGCAGCTATATAAGTGGCTCATAGATTTGCTTCACTTACTATCCAAAAAAAATGGTAATCTATTGAGTGGCTGGTAGACTTGCTAGACATTTGGCCAGTGGACAGAAAAGTTAATTTTGGATGCCTTAGTTGAGGGAAAGCAGCAGGTCCTCTTTTGGCCACTAAGGGAGCTATAACCCCTGAAACAGACAAAAACCTGATCGTGCTCCTGAAAAGTTTGCGCTCATGCTCATGCTCCATCCTCCTCCCCTGTGTTGGCAGTCTGTATAAGAGACAGACTAGCCATCCAAACACACATGTTGCCATATTCCATGTTCGCTGTACTGTGTGACAAGTTCAGTGAAACATGCGCATGATCATTTTGCATTCAGTCCATATTCAGGAGACCGACCTCTGCCAAGTGCAACATGCCTGTGTGCACAAACAGGGTTTGTCAGCAGAGCGGGATGAGACAGATGTGAGCTGGGTCTGGACGGATGTATTCTTTTTCTTCAGAGAGAGAGAAAGGCTTAGTGGGGTTGACTGCAGGGGATGGTTGCCCCACATCCCACCAGTGCGCTGTGGGGAGGCAGAGGTGGAGCGAGACATGTTTGGGATGGAGTGAGGGGGGACGAGGAGAGGGGGGTTTGTCAGAAGCAGATGTGGCCCCCCTCTCCCCTCCCCTCGCCTAAATAAGTCATGCTCCAGATCCTTTTATCTACACATGCTAACAGGTACTGGTTAGTTCCCCCGAGGAGAGAAGTAGAGAGAAAAAGATGGAGAGAAAAAAAAAAAAAAACGGGAGATAGAGAAAGAGCTGTGCCCATCACTGCTGCAAAAGGCTTAAGTGGGCTTTTCTCTAGCTGTGGTGTAATTCTGATCAAACCCTGCAGCTCTGATTTACCCTTTCTTATTCACACTCACACAGAAAGAGAAAATACGTACAGGAATGTGATGAAATTGATTAAAAACCAGGTTAAGCGGAGAGGCATGCGCACTTATTCAAACTATTATGAAAGCTGGAGGATAAGGAGCAGAAGCAAACTGGAGTCCATCCATGGGTTTTGTTATTATAAAGCAGGTGTAATGTACACTATTTATATAGCACCTATAGGTGCTATATAAATAGTGTAAAAGCATCAAAACACTCAACCCATGGAGAAATGCACATAGCCCGTATTCAGAAACTGTGCTTTTAAATGAGCCTCCAGGACTTCCATAAGTTTGTGATGTCACAACTACACCATGCATAAGTAGAAAGTGGCGCTACAGTGCTGTTACAGTCATTCCCCGGCTGCAGTGACGGTGAAAGATACGGAAGCCCGGGAAACACCGATCAATAAAAACCTATCACGTAAAAATGTTCTAGTAGAAACCCAAAATACAAGTATAAACCTGAAAATATGGGACCTTTAAAGGGTGCGTTATTTCCCTCGATCCAGCACAGAGGACGGCGTACACTGCAACCACACGCAACCCTGCACTTAGCTCAGATAAAACCTATAGGCTCTTATCATAAGACACTTTATGCCCTAAACAAAGACACAGCCACACACAGACCATACACAGCAATTAAACTTTTACGCAACATTTGCATAATTCACACTTGATCCGACATAATCTTTTACCAGAAAAAAAAAAAAAAAGCATAAACAAATAACATTCTCGCACACATAACCGACACACACGCTTACGCACACTAACGCTATGTGAACAGGAGTCAGTGAGTGTGAAATAGATGCGGCCCCCCCCCCCAGCCCTGGTGCCATCAGCCTTAGCCAGCTGGCGGTGGTCCCAGCTCTTCCCCTCCATGCCACTGCCTCCCCAAAACCCTGCACGCTTTGATATCAGCCAGCCCCTGGCTACCCAGACATCTGGAAGTTATTATTCAACAGAGCACGCCACAAAGCGCCATTTCCATAATGAAACATCACATTTTCTTTCAGCGCCCTGCTTCTTGCTCGCGCTGCATGTTTGTTCCAGCGTGTGGCGTATTTCTGACCTCTGGCCCTGTCTAGCTTTCTAATTGTTCGCCCGTCTGGCCGTGGCTCCCCGGGATCATCGCATTAGTTGACTCACTGGAAACTGAGGTAGAATAGCCAGTCATTTGACCTTTGAACACATTGTTGTTCAATAGGGAAGTTCACGCCATACAAACCTGTGAATCATTTGAAGCAGCCTTAGCTACAAAAGTGTGAGAACGAAGGCCAAACTTTCAGCGCCAGAACAACACACTCATCTTTACACCCACTCCCATTGATAGATCCTTTGTTGGCCAATGTCCCACTCTGCCTACCTATTTGTCTCTTATCATTTTATTGCCGACTTTGTGCCATCTCTTCTCTTTGTGCCATCTCTTCTCTTTGTGCCATCTCTTCTGGCCATGGACATTACAAAGATAATATAGCTGAAAGCTTCTGGTTTTAAAAAGTTTTAAGTCCTAGCTCTCGAAATCGGAACACTCAAAATAAGTTAAACTATTGCAAAAGTCAGTCATTCAAACTAACCTTGCTGGCATCAGATTTTGTATTGATTTCCATCTTTGGCTTACAGATCGCTCTAGAGTTCAGTTTATTATAATAATAACTTGCGTTATGATTAACTATGATTAACTAACTTATGATTAACGCAGTATAATTCAAACTGGCTTCTGAAATCCATCTAAATATTTGTATTATTATTTACATATCTGACTTCTGTGTGTGAGAGTGTTTGTGTATCTGGCTTAGCACACCAATAAAGTGACGTCTTAAGGAGGTTTGCTGCCTTCTGGCATAAAAGTTTAATTAAGTCCCAAAATTTGCATCTTAAATTTCTGTCATTAATTGGTTGTGAAATTGGCTTTTGCAATTCATGAGTATAGATTTTCTTTATTGATACAGTAACATTGGATGAATTAGTTATTTCTGCAATGATGGATCTTTTTTGGCCACTTGAGGGCAACGAAAACAAGCTGTAAACTCCGGATGGGCAATGATTTTCGAATATTCGAATAGTCATTAAATTATAAAAAATCGAATAGGTTGGTGGAGGCGGTAATGTGCTGTAAAAGCTGTTTTCCACCGCCGTTTAACAACAGAAGAAGAACGGTGGTACAATAACATTGCAGCGGTGGATGAGAGACTGCAGCCCATGGATGAAGTTTTAACTTCAGGCTATAACATCACGACTCTGCTAATTTATCTAACTTTAGTTATAAACAATAACAGCGCCTAGTGTTTACTGGTGGATCACTTATCTGTGACTGTTTATTCATATGAGGAGCGCAGTTAGACTCCGCAGATCCAAGCAGGTGACGTTACCGTCTGAAAACACCTGTATGCTTGTTGAACAGGTGTTTAGATAAAGGACTGGCTTTTTACTTGTGAAGGTTTTGTTGAACTTCAGTAACGAGCGTTAGTTGGAGGATCTCAGTCCCGACGCAGACAGACGAGGATGTTAAAAAGTACCGTTAACGTTGGAGCTACATTCTTTAATAACTTTGCCCCGGGGCCTGTTTAGTACCAGGTCTCAGTCAAGGAATATAAAAATATATAATATATCTTCTCCAATAATCTGTCCTGTGAAAGAGAAATGATCCATTTCTCTATGTGTATTTTATGGAGAGGGAGGTCGCGCAGTGTGTGTGTGTGTGTGTGTGTGTGTGTTTTTGACAGTGAGAGAGACAGACAGGAAATGCAGGGGAGAGAGAGAGGGGAAGACATGCAGCTAAGGGCCAGACTTGAACCCTGGCTGCTGCGGCCTGGACTACCGCTGAGCTACCAGGGCGCTCCACCAACTGTGTTTTTAGAGCTTTTTCACTGAAAAACAGCTGCAGACACGATGAGAATGGTGCGACTGAATCAAAACAATGAGCTAAAAGAAGCTTTAAAGCTCTTAAGAGCTGAGAGGACCTGCCGAGTCGGGTGATAATTCTGTGTGAGCTTGTCACTAAAAGCAACCCCTTTCACATTACAGTCATTTGATCCATTGTTATTATGAATATATTAATTATAGCTGCTTCAAGCATTTCTTTTTAGAATGCTGTCAAATATTTTCACACACAGTTTTAGGTTTTATGTACCAAGACTTAGTGGACCCCTGTCAGTCATTATGTCTCCTAAGTTATTGGTGCCCAACCTGGGGGTCCCGGCCCCTAGGGGTCACCTAAGCTTCATGGGGGGGACGTGAGGCCTTCCTAATTTTAAAACAACTATTTTTTTTCAACATACAGTTAGCCTAATTCAATTCAAAATATTTGACTTGGGGTTTGCAGAGGCATGTAGAGTAATACAATAACACCAGTTTACACAACATAGGAAAATGTAAAAACTATGAAAACACCTGTACACACTATGACACTGTATAAAAACCTAAATGCAAAACTAGTTGTACACAGTATATCTATTATATATACTATATCTCAGCATTTCATTCATTTCTGTGAAGAAAACTACATTAAATTGTTATTTTTAAAGTTTGGATTATTATTTAAGATATAAACATAATACAGGGAATTGTATTAAAAGTTCCTAAAAAAATAACAGGAAAACTAATCTCTCATGTAATATTCACAGGGAATAATCTGCTCAAAATTCATCCAAATCACTAATTTTACACTTCCTGCAGTTATTGCGTTCACTTTTTGGGTTGATTGTAGAGTTTATCAGTTGTTCTGTATTGTTATTGTCATTGTTATGCAGTGAATATAATATGAGATATCCATAAAATGTTACTTATTGAGGGGTCGTCAGTTTACTCAATGATAGAAAAGGGGTCCTTTAAGGAAAACGGTTGGGAACCACTGTCGTAAGTGATACATCTGTCTTGATGTCGACAAGAAATTACCGGCCCACCTCCTACATGAGATGTCTATAATTACACTGTGTTAGCGAACACGGGCCCCTAATCATGTGTGCTGTCGTTACCTAATCTGATATTTGTGCTGATATTGACTGTCAGATCTGGCCTTGTGGTTCTGTAGTCATGGGGACGGTTGAGCTTCAGTCCACGCCCGACCTCTGACAGCTTTTAAATAGAGGAGGAAGAGTCAAGGACCCCTGGGGTATCCAAGGCACAGGATGTTTTCCAATAACAGCTTGTGGCTGAGGGGAATCATACTCTCCCCCTGTGGCGGTGTGATTCTATCACTTTCAGCCATGTGCTACCGCTTCTTCCTTTTTTTTGCTCCGCTCTCTCTCCCTCTCTCTCTAAAACCCCAAGGAGTTTTGACCTGATTCTTGGCTGTTGCTATCACTAGACCACTGGAGAAAATTTGATAGGAAGACGAAACTCTGGGATGATAATTGAAATTTGAAGCATGATATTTGCGTGTCCGTGCTTATGCTCTGTAAGAGTAAAAACTCACCTCATTTTCATTTTGTTGAGGTGATGGCGGGTCGATTAGGGCCAGTTGGACCACCGTCTCCCAGACACGTGTGTGCGGACCACTTGCTGTCAGTTTAAACTGCACCGGCTCGTCCAGGCTGGCTCCCTCTCCCCGGGCAAAGATGGACCCATCTGTCCGCACGCTGAAAGCAGGGTCACTGCTCCGGAAAACCACAGCTTCATTCCCCACGCAGTCATCGAACTTCACTGCAGACAAGAGAATTGGGGAGATTTAATACGCTGTTCATTAAAGCATGTACTGCATTGTCTCCTCATGTAGCAGTTAAAAGTGCTGTTCTCTCTCACAGACATGCAAACACACACGCACACACATATATATACACGCATATACAAACACACACTGAATGTAGTTGAAACTGAATGTCACTTTTTACTCTACTGTGACAAATACAAGGAGGTCTTTTTTGAAAAAGTAAACAATATAGTTTGCCCTTGATTCTCAGAAACTGTCCTATGTATGTGGAGAAACAAGCCAGTGTGCAATATTAGCTGCAAAATATGTTAAATGTTGCCACACACTCAGAGAAACTAACTCTGCAAATGTTTCAGATTGAAAGTATATGTAAAATCCAGCTGCCCATGTTATTAATCGATATTTAACTATTTGTATTTTCGTTATTATATTGTATTTCATGATGTATGATGCAAATTATTGGATATTCATTCTTAATCATTTGCCAATATTACTAATCTTCTGTACTGCTTTAGCAATATAGATTTCTGATCTGTCATGCCAATAAAGCATAATTGAATTTAAATTTGACTACTTAGAGTAGTGTCGTCTGGTCTGACACTTAGGCTCCATTAGTTATAGGTCAAAACATCACAAGGATAAGACCCTTGGGGATTGTTTTCTCCAGCTGCATGTGAAAAAAAGTGCCACGTGATGCCGTGGTGTGCTGTTATTGTAGAGGGGCTGACACATCGTTCTTCATAGAGCTTGGATTTGTTTGTAGGCGGAGCAAGAATGATGTCTGGTAATTAACTGCTACAATTACAGAGAAGAAGACGTTTTAAAGAAATACAAAGCACAAAATGGAAACTAAAAGGCCGTCCACGCCAAGAACGATAACTATGACGATAATGATGTGGGCATCCACGCTGATGAACGGTGACGCTCTGTGAACACCGGAGCCAAGAACGAGCTTTGCGCTCCAGCTGTGTCGGAGCCCCACATACCCCTCGTCTTTTGCATTATCGGTTAAGTGTTTCCTAAATGCCATCAATTAGCTTCCATAAAAGGGGTAGTCAGAAACGGCAGATACAGTATTTATAAAGCACTTGATTTAGCTTTGTGTGTCTTTCAGCATCACGGAGGAGAGAGAGAGAGAGAGAGAGAGAGAGAGAGAGAGAGAGAGAGAGAGAGAGAGAGAGACAGAGAGAGAGAGAGAGAG